>CAJQZJ010031795.1:2471225-2492050 GCA_907164525.1 Lophiomys imhausi | reverse complement strand
AGAGAGAGAGAGAAAGAGAGAGAGAAAGAAAGAGAGAGAGAGAGAAAGAAGCCAGGCGGTGGTGGCACACGCCTTTAATCCCGGCACTTGGGAGAAAGAGGCAGGTGGATCTTTGCAAGTTTGAGGCCAGCCTGGTCTACAAAGTGAGTCCAGGACAGTCAGGGCTACACAGAGAAACCCTGTCTAGAAAAACCAAAAAAAAAAAAAAGAAAGAAAGAGAGAAAGAGAAAAAGAGAGAGAGAAAGAAAGAAGGGAAAGGAAGGAAGAAGGAAAGAAAGGAAGGAAGGGAGGAGGAAGGAAAGAAAGAGCAAGCAAGCGAGCAAAGAGACAGAGAAAAACCATCAGAGAATAGTAACTCAGAAGCTGGGAAAGAAAGGGCTCCTGGAAGACACAAATATTGGCACTACAGTTTCTTTCTCTTTTTTTGGTTTTTCAAGACAGGGTTTCCCTGTGTAACAGCCCTGGCTGTCCTGGACTCGCTTTGTAGACCAGGCTGGCCTTGAACTCACAGTGATCCGCCTGCCTCTGCCTCCCAAGTGCTGGGATTCCCAAGTGCTGGGATTAAAGGCGTGCGCCACCACGCCCGGCTGGCACTACAGTTTCAATAAATGTCCCACAAAGATGTTGGTCATTGAAGAGGGTCAGACTTTTAGAGGTGGCCAGGAAACACCGGGAGTCATGCCTGACTCCCTCTTGCACCTTCCTCTCAGTGTTGCAGCCAATGGAAAGTTACAGCAGAGGGGAGTGGCTATCTTCCCAAACCCTAACCTCCATCAGTGTATACAGTGTGATGAAGATTAGTGAAAAGCACAGAGATCTGCTCCTTACTGAAACTTCCTGGCAACTCTTCCTGAGGTTCTGCCCTCACTGAAGGCAGCCTGTCAGGCTCAGCAATCACCTGAATGAGCACATTTGCTTCTCCTGGGTCAGTGCCTTTTTTCCCAGAGAGGTCATGGGGCTTCGGTTCCCTTCACGACCCTCTCAAGGTAGCCGATATGCATGGAATTCTCACCCCAGTATAACAACAGTATAGGGCTGTTCCTGCCTGCTAGAGTTAGCAAGGGAGAGGGGAGGAAGCAACATGCTTATCACAGTGAAAGTCAAGTAGAGGCTACTGTAAAACAAAACTCTGGGGCTCAAGAGAAGGTTCAGCAGTTAAAAGCAGTACTGCTTTTGGCAGAGGACCCAAATTTAGTTCCTAGAACCCACACTGGGTGGTTCACAACATCCTATCCTCTAAGTCCAGCTCGAGGAGATCTGACACCTCCCCTGAATAATGTAGGCATCTACACTCACATCCATATCCACACCTATATATGTAATTTAAAGATAATAATAACTGTACAGAATGACAGAGCATGCTTTTATTACCAGCACTCCGAGCTGGGGCCAGCCTGGTCTACAGAATGAGTTCCAGGTCTGCTAGAAGTATAAAGTGAGACCCTGTCCTTAAAAAAAAAAGATAATGAAGATGAGGAAAGGGAAGGGAGAAGAGATATTGAGATATTTTAATTGAAAAATATTTTTTTTTGGTTTTTTGTTGAGACAGTATTTCCCCGTGTAGAACTAGAACTAGTTGTCCTAGAACTAGCTCTGCAGACCAGGCTCGCATCAAACTCACAGAGATCCGCCTGCCTATGCTTCCCCAGTGCTGGATTAAAAGCTTGTGCCACCACCTAGAGAAAAAATAATTTGAATTAAAAAAAAAAAAAAAAAATGAACAGCCGGGCGGTGGTGGCGCACGCCTTTAATCCCAGCACTTGGGAGGCAGAGGCAGGCGGATCTTTGTGAGTTCGAGGCCAGCCTGGTCTACAAAGCGAGTCCAGGACAGCCAGAGATATTCAGAGAAACCCTGTCTCGAAAAACCAAAAAAAAAAAAAAAAAATGAACAGCCGGGTATGGTGGCGCAGGCGTTTAATCCCAGCACTCGGGAGGCAGAGGCAGGCAGATCTCTGTGAGTTCGAGGCCAGCCTGGTCTACAAAGCAAGTCCAGGACAGCCAGGGCTGTTACACAGAGAAACCCTGTCTCGAAAAACCAAAAAAAAAAACTGTTTTTAAACTACTTCATAGTGTGGAAACAGAAACCCTTCTTAGTTCATTGTATACTGCCAGAACAAACTGCACTCCACACACTGTAAATTCAACAGAAAACTATACCTTAATCTCATATATGAGTATCAATGTAAAAATGGAGGATACAAGCCGGGCGTGGTGGCGCATGCCTTTAATCCCAGCACTTGGGAGGCAGAGGCAGGCGGATCTCTGTGAGTTCGAGGCCAGCCTGGTCTACAAAGTGAGTCCAGGACAGCCAGGGATACACAGAGAAACCCTGTCTCGAAAAACCTAAAAAAAAAAGGACAAAAAAAGAAGCAGGCTGGAGCGATGGCTCAGAGGTTAAGAGCACTGGCTGCTCTTCCAAAGGTCCTGAGTTCAATTCCCAGCAACCACATGGTGGCTCACAACCATCTACAATGAGATCTGGTGCCTTCTTCTGGAGTGAATGTATATATGCGGGCAGAACACTGTATGAATAATAAATAAATACATCTTTAAACAAACAAACAAACAGAAGATGCTCAGCATCAGTGCAGTGTCTGAGATAACGTACTTGGCTCTGGAGGGAGTTATTCTCCCAAAAGTTATTCGAATCCACAGATACAGGAACTTTCTGGCCACACACCTGAAAAAAAGGAAAGAACACTTGTGCTTAAACTGTACCTGGCTAACAGAAGATTTCTTGAAAAGAGAGGGAACCTTTAAAAAGTCAAGTGAGGGGCCAGGTGAGGTGGCACACGCATTTAATCCCAGCACTTGGGAGGCAGAGGCAGGCGGATCTCTGTGTGTTCAAGTTTGAAGCCAGCCTGGTCTACAAAGCAAGTCCAGGACAACCAGAGCTATTACAGAGAGAAACCCTGTCTCAAAAAAAAAGTCAAGTAAAGGGACCATAGTCTGAATCAAAAGATAATGTTATAGCTCATCTTGCTTCAAACAGAAAATAAAAAGGACAAGTTTTTAAAACTAAAATAAGGCAGCTGGACGGTGGTGGCGCATGCCTTTAATCCCAGCACTTGGGAGGCAGAGGCAGGCGGATCTCTGTGAGTTCGAGGCCAGCTTGGTCTACAAAAACGAGTCCAGGACAGCCAGAGCTGAAACCCAGTCTCAGAAAAACCAAAAAAAAAAAAAAAAAACTAAAATAAGGCTGGGCAGTGGTGGCACACTCATTTCTTTAATGCCAGCACTTGGGAGGCAGAGGCAGGTGGGTCTCTGAGTTTGAGGCCAGCCTGGTCTACATAGTGAGTTCCAGGACAACCAGCACTACACAGAGAAACCCTGTCTTGAAAAGCAAACAAGGGGGCTGGAGAGATGGCTCAGCGGTTGAGAGCACTGGCTGCTCTTCCAGAGGTCCCCAGTTCAATTCCCAGCAACCACATGGTGGCTCACAACCATCTATAATGTGATCAGATGCCCTCTTCTGAAATGCAAGTGTACATGCAAACAGAATACCCATATACATTAAAATAAATAAATCTTTAAAAAATAGAAAAGCAAACAAAACACTAAAATTAAGCAGATTGTTTTTAAACACTCACTATTTGATTTCAAGGTTTTGCTTTATATGTAGCTCAGGCTGGCCTGGAACTCACAGAATTCACCTGTCTGCCTCCTGAGTGGTAGGATTAAAAGTGTGTGCCTCCACGCCACTCAAAGTCATGGTTTTTGTTTTGTTTTGTTTTAATTTTACAAGTCCAATAAACAAAATGTTAAATAAGGAAAGTTTGGCCTTTATCCAGTTTCCGCAGTGGAGTCATCTTTCCCCACCGCTGTGTGTGTGCACACGCGCGCACGCCCAGGACCTCTTAAAGTTTAAGCAGGTAACTCTACCACTGACTTGCATACCCAGCCACTTTCTAATTATTCCTTTAAAGACAGGCATTGCTGTAATAAAATTCTGAGTCTGTGAGTCTCAAAGGTTCCAGCAAGTTGAGTCCTACAAAGTTTAACTTTCACCAACATCAGCTTCTGAGCCAGACTGATTTAAACCTGGGGATCTAGGGAATAGCCAGCCTGCAGGAGCTTAGAGCTAGCAGAGGCAGAACTTGATTTGAGGGCATATACACATTATTTTTTAAAATCTCATGTGAAGCTGGGCGTGGTGGCACACACCTTTAATCCCAGCACTTGGGAGGCAGAGGCAGGCGGATCATTGTGAGTTCGAGGCCAGCCTGGTCTACAAAGCGAGTCCAGGACAGCCAGAGCTGTTACACAGAGAAACCCTGTCACAAAAAAAAACAAAAACTCATGTGAAGACTCAAATTGGAGCACATGCCTTGTTCTCCTTCACCATTATTTTAGGAGTCTTAGCTAATTTTCTACAGATGCCATTTGCAGCCCAGACTGGCTTTGAACTTGCCACCTTCTTGCTTTCTCCTGGCTGGGATCACAGGCCTGTATCACCACATCTGGCTCACTTTAAACAAAACAACACAGAACACTTTCAATACAAAGTATTTTGCCAATGAAGAGATGGAGATCGGACTTGAGAACAATTTTCCTCATTTTTCTAAAGCCTAGCAAAGATTCACATATTGGGGAGAGTACTCAGTGTTCTACTCAAACCCCTATGCAATGCTGGGCCCCTGTAAGTCATCAGCTCACAGATGTCTGTCGTTCCCTCACTACTGTGCTGAGGGTAGGGACCATATCTTGTAGTCCCAGTCCCTAGCACAGTACCTGGCTCATACACAAGCGCTCTCTCTCTTTCTCTCCTTATCTCTGGGCTCAACTTAAACCCTCTCCCCTACCTTTCTGTCTGGCTTAGTCTTACACAACCCTTCAAGACTCAGCTGACTGTGTAAGTCACAAATGGAGACCATGAATAAAAACTCAATGATCCAGACTGTGTCTGCAGTTTCCTAATTTTTTTTTTAGGATGCTGTATAACACTGGCTGGCCCAGTGCTCTATGTAGGACAGACAACTCTCAAACTCAAAGAAATCTGTCTACCTCTCCCTCCTGAGTGCTTAGGTTAAGGACAAGAACCATTAAGCTTGGCCCTAAATATTCTTTTTATCTGAATTTTCCATTCAGAAGAGTTCTCCAATTAACTAGCATAGAAAAACTAAGAATTACTCCTTCATTTTGGCCAAGAAAGAAAAACAAATGAAAAGTCTCACCTGATGCGCAGTTCTCTTAATCGGCGTAGAGTCCAATCTTGTGAGGCCTGAGAGTGTAAGGAGTGACAGCCCCTAGGGAAGTCCCTCTGGGTCCCAGGGAAGGCGGAGGGCTTTCTGAGGGGCAGTGCCTTTGGAGAGCAAGGTTTCCTAACCACACCATCCCTAAAAGACCTTATGTTTGAGCAGAGAGGAAAAAAAGAGGAAAAAAATATCTTCATACACTATAAATACATTTCAACATTGAGCAAAGCTATATTGTTAAGCTCATGGAGGTTGATACTGACCATGCCCCAAACGGAAAGACCAGCCTCAGTGGGAACCAGAGAACAACAGGTGGGGTCAAAATTCTCTCTCTCTCTCTTTCTCTGTTTTCAGAGACAAGCTTTCTCTGTGTAGCCCTGGCTGTCCTGGAACTCAATCTATAGACCAGGTTAGCCTTGAACTCACAGAGCTCTGCCTGCCTCTGCCTCCCAAGTGCTGGGATTAAAGGTGTGCGCCACCACGCCCAGACTGAAACCTCACACTTTTTACTAAACATTATGCACTTTTTTTTTAAAATAAAAGATCCTACTAAAGAAAAAGAGGACAGTTATATCTCAGGTTCCAGAGTAAGTCTCAACTACTGCTTCCAGGAAGCCTTTCCTGTTAATCGGACCTTCTCAGCACTTGGCAATTACCACGCAATCTAAGGCATGAGGACTATAATTAAGATGATATTTAGCTGGGCGTGGTGGCACACGCCTTTAATCCCAGCACTCGAGAGGCAGAGGCAGGTGGATCTCTGCGAGTTCAAAGCCAGCCTGGTCTACAGAAGAGTCCAGGACAGTCTAGGGATACACAGAGAAACCCTGTCTCGAAAAAACTAAAAAAAAAAAAAAAAAAAAGTAAAAAATGACATTTATAGTGCAGGTTCCGTGCTTTCTCTGAAGCCTTTTCATGAATGGCCCACTTCAATAGTCACCTCAGCAGGTGCTCATTGTCATTTTCCAGGGTGACGCTCAAGGTCATACACCTCTATACACCTTAGCCAGGTGTGGTGCCACATGTGCATCATCCCAGCAGTTGACCCGTAACCTCAGCTGTCATTTTTGCCCTGTTCCATCATGTACCTGGAGTCAATCTTCTTTTCCATTTTCTGCTGAACCCTTTTGATGGAAATTCAACCAATGGTTGATTTTATTTCTGTGACTAGATTGTTGATGAATCAAAGTCTTTTATCTCCCTCTTATAACTGCAAAAAGGGATAAAAGAGATTAAGTTGCTTGCACACTCCCAGGGCCACACTTCTAAATAGCTGCCTGCCTGTTCTGGAGTCCCTCCCCCTCTACTTCTTAGTTCAGTACTAAGCATGGCGGTCTCTCACTGTTCTGGATAGGATTTCTACTGCTGTGATGAAACACCATGACCAAAGCAACTTGGGAAGATTTATTATTTTTATATTATATATAAATTATTATTATAATTACACCTCTATATCATAGTCTATCTATGAGGGAATTCAAGGCAGGAGCTCAAACAGGGCACTGGAGGCAGGAGCTGATGCAGGGTTTTGGCTTGCTGTCCAGGGCTTGCTCAGCCTGCTTTCTTATAGAACTCCTGACCACCAGCCCAGGGATAAAACCAATAACAATGGGCTGGGCCCTCCATGTCCTATAGCTGGATCTTATAGAGGCATTTTCTCAACTGAGGTTCCTAACTTTCAGATAATTTTAGCATGTGTCATATTGACAGAAAAGTAGGCAAGACACTTTTTTTTTTTTAACTGAAAGTAAATTTTTTTTCCTTTTTTTTTTATAAGTACTTTATTTTTTTTTTCAAGTTACATCTTAGTCGCAAACCCTTCCCTATTCCCCCTTCCTGCCCCACCCTTCCACCCTCTTCCCCCCCCCAACAGCTTCTCTTTTCATTCCAATAAATGGTTCTTTCTCTTATAACAGTAAATTCTATACAAAACAGAATTAAATATGCCACATTTAGCCGGGCGTGGTGGCTCACGCCTTTAATCCCAGCACTTGGGAGGCAGAGGCAGGCGGATCTCTGTGAGTTCGAGGCCAGCCTGGTCTACAAAGCGAGTCCAGGACAGCCAGGGCTGTTACACAGAGAAACCCTGTCTCGAAAAACCAAAAAAACAAAACAAAACAAAAAAACAAAAAAATATGCCACATTTATGAGAGTTAAATGGCCCAGTATACCTTCCCAATGTCCAGTTCATACATATTTGGCCCCTGACTTTAACCTTCTACCTTCTAACCATCTCCATGAATTTAAAGTTCTATAACTGACTTAGTTTTCATACTAACTTGCATCACTATTATAACCATCTTCTTAGATCTAGAACGCCCTCTTGATTCCTAAACAACTCAAAATTTAGCTATGAGACTCAAGCTGTCTATTCTTCAACCCCCTCAGAGAGCTGAGAAGGATAAATATATCTGATTGTATAGGAAGTGCAGGGCCTGCAGCTTCCAATACTAAGAAATGACAAACCAGTGACTACCTGGACAGTTCCCATTTTCTCTCCATACATTCCAGCATCAGTCTTCAGCCTTTTGGTCCTGTTTCTCTGACAGACATTTATTGTAGAGCAGGGATTATGAAGGACTAACCTACCCTGTCTTGGCAGAGGTAGGCTGGCAAGACACTTACTTTATTCTTTCTAATTTGTATTATAAAGTTATGGGCCAGGCACAGTGGCACATGCCTTTAATCCCAGCACTCAGGAGGCAGAGGCAGGCAGATCTTTATGAGTTTGAGGCCAGCCTGGTCTACAAAGTGAGTCCAGGACAGCCAGGGCTCTGTTACACAGAGAAATCCTGTCTCAAAAAAAAAAAAAAAAAAGTTTACTCTGGGCACCTGCTGCTAAGCCTAATGACCTGAGTTGATTCCCAGATGGTGGAAGGAAAAAAAATGACTCTCCCTTTCACACTTGTGGGACAGTACAGGTGTGCCCACACACACATACACGCACAATAAACTATAATGAAAACAATCCACCACAAGTATTTGCAATTGGTTTTTGGTGGCAGTGAAATGCATAAAAATTTCTGATAGTGAAAGTGTAATATCAAATGCGAAGTTCCACAGCTTCCTTTCCAGTTCATTGAGCTGTGGTATCTTTGGGTATGCTTAATTTTGGTGTGATTTTTTTTTTAATTCCTTTTTTGACAGTAAGGTCTTTATTGTTGTTTTCTCAGACAGGGCCTCACTATATAGCCCTGGCTGGCCTGGAATTCAATATGTAGACCAGTCTGGCCTCAAACCCGCCAGAGTCAGAGATCCAACTCCCTTTGCCTCCTGAATGTTGGGAATAACAGCATGTGCCATCATATCTGGCTATAATACATTTAAATTTTCTTTTTTAATTTAAAAGGAAAAAAACCAAACCAGGTGTGGTGGTGCATACCTTTAATCCTAGCACTCGGGAGGCAGAGATAGATGACAGATGGATCTCTGTGACTTCAAGGCCAGCCTGGTCTACAGAATGAGTTCCAGGTTAGCCAAGGTTAGAGAAACCCTGTCTCGGAAAACCAAACCAAACCAAAAAAAGAATGTTCAGGGTCAAGCATGGTGACACACACCATTTTTGGCACTTGGGAGACAGAGGCAGGCAGATCTTTGCGAATTGGAGACCAGCCTGTGATTCTAGGACAGCCAGGGCTACATAGTGAGACTGTCTGAGAAAAAAAAATTAAACGAAATACTACTATATGCTTATATAAGGATAAGCCTTGAGAACATCACAGAGAATAAGCCAGTCACAGGGGTCCATACCATACATTATATGGTTTTACTTTTGTATGTGTGTGGTGTTTTGTTTTTGTTGTTGTTGTGGGGTTTTTTGTTTTGTTTTTTTAGGTTTTTCGAGACAGGGTTTCTCTGTCTACCCTGACTGTCCTGGACTCACTTTGTAGACCAGGCTGGCCTTAACTCGCAGAGATCCTCCTGCCTCTGCCTCCTGAGTGCTGGGATTAAAGGAGTACGCCACCACGCCCAGCTTGTTTTTGTTTTTTAAGACAGGGTCTTCTCTATGTAGCTTTGACTGTCCTGGAACTCACTATGTATACCAGACTGGCCTCAAACCCACAGAGATCTGCCTACCTACCTTTGCCTTCTGAGTGCTGCAATTAAATGTGTGCACCACCATACCCCTACTTAAGTGACTTCATTTATATAAAATATCCAGAAAAGCAAAACTTTACAGTCAGAAAGTAAACAGATAGTTGCCCTAGGACAGGGCTTCTTAATTATATCCCACTGTTGGTCACTTTCACATGAATTTTTAAATTTTTAATTTAATCATTTATTTTATTGTCTGTGTACCACAGGTGTGCAGTACCTGAAAAGGCCAGAAAAGGGCATGGGATTCCCTGGCACAGGAATTCAGATGGCTGTGAACTGACATAAGGTTGCTGGAAATCTAACCTGGATCCTCTGGAAGAGTGGTAACAGCTCTTAACCACCGAACCATCCTCTGTCCTCATCCGCAACTTTTTGTTTTGTTTTGTTTTTTGTTTTTCGAGACAGGGTTTCTCTGTGTAGCCCTGACTGTCCTGGAACTCACTTTGTAGACCAGGCTGGATTAGAACTCACAGAGATCTGCCTGCCTCTGCCTCCTGAGAGCTGGGTAGCCAGGTGTGCTACCACCACCTGGTTCAGATACTTGGTTTTTTAATTCATTTTGGTCACATGTTTACTCTTGTCGAAGTTTTCAAGACTCCACCCATATAGAGTCATGACCTACAGTTTAAAAAGCTGAGATCAGGGTTGGAGGGACAGCTCAGCAGTTAACAGTACATGATTATCTCGCAGAGAAATTGAGATTGTTTCCCAGCACCCACATTGGATGGCTCACAACCACCTGTAAATCCAGCTGGGGGGTGTGTCCAATGCCCTCTCCTGACCTCCCCATTTTGGCCTCTGAGAGCACTCACACACACAAGTACCCATGCTGGCAAAACAGTCATACACATAAATCTTTTATTTATTTATTTAGTTAGTTAGTTTTTTTTTCGAGGCAGGGTTTCTTTGTGTAACAGCTCTGGCTGTTGTGGACCAGGCTGGCCTCAAACTCACAGTGATCCACCTACCTCTGCCTCCCAAGTGCTGGGATTAAACGCTTGCGCCACCACGCCCAGCAATATTTTTTTAATTATCATGAATTGGAGGTCAGACTGCTATCAGGCTAGTCTGAGCTACCTTGTGTTACAGAAATGTTGGAAATGGAGTCCAAAGTCTCCAGGGCACCAGACAAGCAATCTACCTCTGAGCTGGAATTAAAGGTGCATTGTGAGCTCCCAGGTGTGCATGCTGGGAATCCAACTGGGGTCCCCTGAAGAGCAGTAAGAGTTCTTAAGCGTTGAGCCATCTCTCTGCTCCTTTAATACATAGTCTTTCTTCTAAAAATATATATATATTTTTTTGGTTTTTCGAGACAGGGTTTCTCTGTATAACAGCTCTGGCTGTCCTAGACTCACTTTGTAGACCAGGCTGGCCTCGAACTCACAGAGATCCGCCTACCTCTGGGATTAAAGGCGTGCGCCACCAACGCCCAGCTCTAAAAATATTTTTAATATTGATTTTTATTTATTTATTTATTTTGGTCTAATATTTTTAATATTGATATTTATCTATCTATCTATTTATTTATTTATTTTGGTTTTTAGAGACAGGGTTTCCCTGTGTAACAGCCTGGCTGTCCTGGACTCGCTTTCAAAGACCAGGGTGGCCTTGAACTCACAGAGATCCGCCTGCCTCTGCCTCCCAAGTGCTGGGATTAAAGGCGTGCGCCACCAACGCCCGGCTCTAAAAATATATTTTTTTTTTTTTTTTGGTTTTTTCGAGACAGGGTTTCTCTGTGTAGCCCTGTCTGTCCTGGACTCACTTTGTAGACCAGGCTGGCCTCGAACTCGCAAAGATCCGCCTGCCTCTGCCTCCCAAGTGCTGGGATTAAAGGCGTGCGCCACCACCGCAAAATATTTTTAATATTGATTTTTAAAACCATGATATTGAAATACACACAAACACAAGTTGCTACAGTATCGTGTACCTTTAAAAAAAATCCTACTAAAGAAAAAAAAGATTTATATCTTAGACCTTACAGTGAAGGGAATGAAAATTATTAAAAGACCCCCTAAGTCGGCAGTAGAGCCAGGCCAGCCGCCAGGTGATTCCCGGAACTTAGCTGACCATAAACAGGTTGAAACCAAGAATGAAGGTCAATTGGGCCAAGGGCCCCCAGGGCTTCAGGAACTGGCTGACCACAAAGTAGATAACAAAACAAGATTAGATTTATTCCTGAGACAAACAGATGTAGGATATTTCCCGCTGATTAACTAATGGGCTGGTACATTCCAGCTGTATTTCCCCTCCCCCTTGGGTTATGGTAAACAATGGGCTGGGCTGGTACTTCCCACCTGTAATTTCCCCCGCCCCTTAATCTGTGGTGCTCCCCTATTAAATATTCTACTCTATCCCTGCGTGGGGGTCGCGGCTCCTACCCCTGCGTGGGATACGAGTGGCGCCCCTTAGTGCACTGAGCCCCTCCCCCTTTTCCCCTCCCCCCCAAATAAACCTCTTGCGATTGCATCAAGATGGTCTCTTGCGAGTTTTGGGGCAGCCGTGATATCCTGAGTGTCGGGTGAGGAACTTCCCTTCCCCCAGGTCTTTCAACAGAAAGTTTCAACTATGGCTTTCAGGAAGTCTTCCCTATTAATCAGACCTTCTCAACACTTGGCAATTATGACGCAATCTATCAGGCTGCCACCTGGGTTCAAGCCTCCTTCAGGAACTACACCAGAAAAAGGAGCCATGGTGCAAATACAACATGGGTTCTGGTCTCTGCTTGCTCACTTGAGATCAGTGTACACAACAGGCCTTCGCCCGCCGCGACACCCCTGACAAGGAAGGATCTGCGCGGGCGAATAAGCTTTGCGCGGTCGGAAGAACCACCTTCTAGACAGCTCTCCACTCGGGGGAGGGGGGATGCACTGGCCCTGCAAACGGCGCGAGCGCACCAGGGGAAATGAGGAAAGACGGACGGCGAAGAGCGACTTCACGCACGCTTGGCTCGCACTTCCACGCAAGGACCAGAGCCTTGTGGGTAGGCAGCATCTCCTGCTCTTCTACAAGAGAGAGAGGAAGTTCCACCGAGCCGTCGCAGGGCTTCGCTCCTAGGCACCCGCGTTCGGCCAGCTTCAAGGCAGGAGGACGAGCCACTCAAAGGCTCCGGGCGCTAGGACTGGCTTCGTACCTGAGGGAGCCAACTCTTCAGCAGACGCCAGGGACAGGTTGTGTAGCAAAGGCCCGCAGCTCCAGGTTTCGCGCCCTGCGCCAGCAGACCCGCCCCCGTCTCCTTGGCGACGCGGCCCGCGCCGGAAGCTGCTCTGTCGCGTTCAGTGCTCTCTGCCTTCCGGAAAACAGAGACCCCCCCACACCCCACCCCCGGCTTCTTTCTGAACTCGGCTTCCTACCGTTATTTCTTGGCCGTAAGTACGGGAGCTTCTTGGAAGCCGATCTCCAGTTACCACTCCTGCAGGGGAACTGCGTGGGACGGAAAGGTGTCTTTTCTTTACGGCGTGGTGGCGCACGTCGGTCATCTCCGCATCAAGCCGACCAACTAATGCTGTATCTTTTAAAGACAGAGCTTTCTTAAAAAAAAAAAAAAAGACTAATTTCATATTCAAAACAAGGAAAACTAGCTATTGGGTGGATGTCTGAAGATTAGAATCAAGGGGCCGGAGACAGGACTCAGCTGTTAAAAACACTTGTTCATCCAGATTCCCAGCAACACATGATGGATTGTAAATGGCTGCGACTCCGATTCGCGCTCTCTTTTTTGATCTATATTCAGGCAAAACACTCATACACAGAATAAAAATTAGAAAAGACTAAATTCAAGTAATATGGGTTTTGCCCTTGTTACAAATGGAGATTTTGTAATTCAAAGTATTTAAAAGCAGTTATTGGTGACTACCATCTGTGGGAAGCTGAGTCAGGAGGATCACTGCAGGTTCAAGACAACCTGGCCTATTTAGTGAATTCCAGTACATCCTGGGCTAGAATGAGACTCTGAGCAAGCAAATAGTGTTTAAATCCAATCTGCTGAACTGTCAAGGTGGCTCAGCAGGTAGAGGTACCTGTCACTGAGCCACAGGGCCCGAGGTCAGTCTCCAGGATTCCTATGGCAGGAAGGGGACTCATTCTCAAAATTCATCCTTTGACCTCTAGCCACAAGCCATGCCCATGTACACAAGTAAATAAAGGTAATGGGAAAATAAATCTAGCCTGCTGGTGCATGCTTGTACTCCCTAGCTACTTAGGGGACTCAGGCGGAAAAATAATCACCAATTTTAACACCACTGTCGGAAAATTGATTTTTTTTCCTTTTAGTTTTTGTGTGTGTGTGTGTGTTTTCTGAGACAGTTTCTCTGTGTAACAGCTCTGGCTCTCCTGGACTCGCTTTGTAGACCAGGCTGGCCTAGAACTCACAGAGATATGCCTGCCTCTGCCTCCCAAGTACAGGGATTAAAGACATGCACCACCACACATGGCTCCAGAAATTTGAAAAAACTGTCTCAAAAACAAAAGAAAGGCCAGGTGGTGGTGGTGGTGGTGGTGGTGGTGGGAGAGGCAGGCAGATCTCTGTTGAGTTTGAGATCGGCCTGGTCTACAGGGTGAGTTCTAGGACAGCCAGAGCTACCCAGAGAAACCCTGTCTCGAAAAAAAAAAAAAACAGACGGGCCAGGTGTGGTGACACATACTTTTAATCTCAACATCGGAGATGCAGAAGCAGATGGATATGAGTTTCAGGCTAGCTTTGTCTACATAGAGAATTCCAGGCTAGCTAATGCTACAAGAGCAAGACCTTGCCTCAAGCCAACAAAGTAAAGTTACATTTTAGAAGAAACCAACCTTTTGGGGATAGGATAACTTACCTGAAGTTACAGTTTCAAGTAATGCTAAGATAATTAGATTAACTTCATCGTTAAAATACTGGAACTATTTTTTTTATTATTTAATTATTTATTTATTTATTGGTTTTTCGAGACAGGGTTTCTCTGTGTAACAGCCCTGGCTGTCCTGGACTTGCTTTGTAGACCAGGCTGGCCTCGAACTCACAGAGATCCGCCTGCCTCTGCCTCCCAAGTGCTGGGATTAAAGGCGTGCGCCACCACGCCCGGCTTATAAACTAGTTTTGCAAGTATTTTCACATAAATTATGTAAGTTTGAGATATCCAGGATAAGAAATGATGAGTATGTGTTCATGTGTCTGCATGTGTGTGTGTGTGTGCAGGTGCTCTGGAAATTCAAGGCATTGGTCCCCTGGAGCTGGAGTTATAGGTGGTTACGAGCTGCTCAAAGTGGGTGCTGGAAATCAAACCTGAGTCACTGCAAGAGCAGTAAGTGCTAAGCAGTCTGTCCAACCTAAGCACGCTCTGGATTTCTGTTGATGTGCTAATACCTTCTTCCCATTGTGTGCAGTCATCTCAACTTTTACAAACTGAGGAAAAGACAAGCAGTATTTCCTTGCCAGTTACAGGAACATCATCAGTCCTGCCAGGAAGATGTAATGTATGTTACTTTGCCATTGCTGTGATAACTCTGGAGACAGACCTACCTAAGACTTCCTAAGAAGCCCTGATGAAAGGACAGAGGGTACTTTAGTTCTGTGTCCTTGTCCAGGAACAGACTTGCAAAGTCTGGTGCCTTATAGGGGTCAGGGTTGCGGTTTCTAGGGACTTGACTCTTGCCCCAGAGCTGTGGATATCAGTCTTTAGGCAGTTGTGTCTGAGGTATCCTGTGTTCTCTCTACCAACATGTGTGACTTAGCTCCTTGCTGACCTTGGCTGTTCCCCCTACCAATCACCACAAATACTATCTATGATGCTGTATTTGTGTGTGTGTGTGTGTGTGTTTGCTTGCATTTATGTCTGTATGAAGGTGTTGGATCCCCTGGAACTGGAGTTACAGACAGTTGTGTGCTGTTATGTGGATGCTGGGAAATGAATCTGGGTCCCCTGGAAGAGCAGCCAGTGCTGTTAACCGCTGAGCCATCTCTCCAGCCCCAATACTATACTTCTTAATAAATCTGCTTGGCATATGTTGTCAGCTTATGCAAGCCCTCGTGGTCCCAGCTATTGTTTTTGTCTTCTTTCTCTTTCCTGGTCCTCCCACTCAATACCTTGCTGCTTTGGATCCTTATCCTTGCCAGTTTGGATTAAAACCCCATGACTAAGTCAACAAATAGAAGGAAGGCTTATTTGGGGTTTTTAGTTCTAGAAAGATAAGAGGTCATCATGTGGGGAAAAGGCAGAGAGGCAGGCATGACACTAGAACAGAAGCTGAAAGCTCACTTCTTAATCTGCAAGCAGGAGGCAGAGATGGTACACTGGAAGTTGTCAGTCTTTTGAAATCCCAAAGCCTGGCCCCAGTGACACACCTGCTTCAACAAGGCCTCACCTCTAATCCTTCCCAACCATTTCCACTAATAGGGATGAGCTTGTGAGGGCTATTTTCACTCAAACCACCATATATAGTAATAATAAATAGTACAGCCTTCTTGGTGTATAGCACTTCATGAAGTATTTCCTTTGTATAAAACCAAAGTTATAGCTAGGCCTAAAGGTGAATATCTTTAATCCCAGCATTTGGGAGGCAGAAGCAGGTGGATCTGTGAGTTCAAGGCCAGCCTTGTCTACAAAAGGAGTCCAGGACAGCCAGGACTGTTATACAGACAAAACCCTGTCAAAAAAAAAAAAAAAAAAAAAAGAATGAAGAGAGGCCACAGTTCAACAATCATTAGAGAGCCCCCAGTAGAGAGTAGGCCCAAACTAGGATAGACAAGAGAGCTCAGGAAATTAGTTCCAGGTGTCAATGTGATAGTAACAACTTTAACACTGACATCGTATGTGGTTTGTGGCACTTTGAACACTCATTAGTTGACCTTTCTCCCATGTAAAGAAGTCAAGTCTTGGAGCTGGGGAGATGGCTCAGCGGTTAAGAACACTGGCTGCTTTTCCAAAGGACCCGGGTTCAAATCCCAGCACCCACATGGCAATTCACAGCTGTATGTAATGGCTGGGCGTGCGTGGTGGCACATGTCTTTAATCCTAGCACTCAGGAGGCAGAGGCAGGCAGGTCTATGCGAGTTCAAGGCCAGCTTGGTCTACAGAGTGAGTTCCAGGACAGCCAGGGCTACACAGAGAAACCCTGTCTCAAAAAAAAAAAAAAATACCAAAGGAGTCAAGTCTTATCCTTGTGAGCACAGTACAGTGAGTTCTTTATAAGGTAAAGAATGTGGGATATAACAAAAAAGATTTCAAGGCTAGGTCAGAAAAAGGCAATGCAAAGCTGGCATGTGCGGCTCCTAATAGAGCCCCTTCCTAGTATATGCAAGGTTCTGGGTTTAATTCTCAGCACTGTAAAACAAAAACAAAAACCACACAGCAACTGTCTGGACATTCATCTTCAAAATTTGAAGCTCAGGCCATGTATAGGGTGGTAGAAACGATGGCTCAGCAGTTAAGAACACTTGTTCTTCCAGAAGACTCAAGTTCAGTTTCCAGCATCTTCATGGGGGCTCAAAACCGTCTGTAACTCAAGTTCCAAGGGATCTACTACCCTCCACGGACCTCTGAGGGCACCAAGTACACACGTGGTGCAGACACATAATAAAGATGCTGTGTGGGGGTGGGAGAGATGGCTGGGCAGTTACACTGTTCTTGCAGAGGGAGGGCGCCCTTCAGTTCCCAGCACCCATATGTTCCAGATGAGTCACCTTCTAACTTCTGAGGGTACCAGGCATGTACACACAAGGTACTCAAACGTACATATAAAATAAAAATCTTTAAAAAAAAAAAAAAGGACACAAGTGTTTCAAAGTTCCATAACCCCAGGTGATGGCACCTTTGATAAGGGATCCTTTAAAGGGTCTTTTAGCTCCTTGCCCTTAAGGTGATGAATTAGTCAGAGAACAGCTGTTGGTACCTATCCAATTTATAAATTTGGGAGCAAAATACTGGCTTAACCCTCTGGTTTTGGGTATGGCTTGCTTTGTTGTTTCTTGGTTTTGCTTGCTAGGGGACAAACTGAGGACCTTGCACATACTTAGCTTATGCTCTACCACTCAGTCCCATTTTTTCTTGTTTACTTTTTAAAAATTATTTTTTATTTTATGTGCATTTTGTTTTATCTGCATGTATGTCTGTGTGAGGGTGTCAGATCTTGGAGTTGCAGACAGTTGTGAGCTGCCATGTAGGTCCTGGGAATTGAATCCAGGTCCTCTGGAAGAGTGGGAAATGTTCTTAACCGCTGACTCATCCCTCCAGCCCTTCTTGTGTACTTTTTATTTTTAATTTTTAAGATTTATTAATGTGCACTAGTGGTTTACCTGAATGTATGTAGTGTACTACATGCACACCTAGTGTCTTCTAAGGTCAGGTGTTTCTCCAGGTGAAGTTCCATGTACAGTGAATCATACAGGTCCTGGGAATCAAACCTAGATCCTTAGCAAGAGCAGCCTGTGCTCTTAACCATTGAGCCAATTCTCCCAGCCCTACCTTTCATTTTTTGAGACAGGGTCTCACCATGTAGTCCTGGCTGGCCTAGAACTCACTATGTAGACCATGCTATCCTGGAGTTCATAGATATGCCTGTGTCCTGTTCCAGGCTTGTGCCATCATGTCCAGCCTCAGTCCAAGGTTTTTTTTTTTTTTTTTTTTTTTTGGTTTTTCGAGACAGGGTTTCTCTGTGTAACAGCCCTGGCTGTCCTGGACTTGCTTTGTAGACCAGGCTGGCCTCGAACTCAGAGAGATCCGCCTGCCTCTGCCTCCCGAGTGCTGGGATTAAAGGCGTGCGCCACAACACCCGGCAGTCCCAGGTTATTTTAATGTTACCTTTAATTACTTCTACAAGACAGAAAAGTAGAAACTTTAATCTCTTTCTGACAGATGTCTAGGATGGTGAAATACATTAAGATTTCATTAAGTGACCCTGATAGCTTCAAGAAAATAATTTCCTGGGCTAGAAATGTGGCTCAATAGTGCATAATTTTTTTTTTTTGGTTTTTCGAGACAGGGTTTCTCTGAATATCTCTGGCTGTCCTGGACTCACTTTGTAGACCAGGCTGGCCTCGAACTCACAAAGATCCGCCTGCCTCTGCCTCCCAAGTGCTGGGATTAAAGGCGTGCGCCACCACCACCCGGCAATAGTGCATAATTAAGAGTTCTGGCACCTGGCGTGCCTGAGCTCTGGGTGCATAATTCAGTAGAGTCCTGGCACCCAGCGGGGCCGTGCCTGAGCTCTGGGACTCTTAACTCAGCACCTGGGAGTGGGTGCCTTCTGTACTCCATAACAAGAGGATTAGTTCTATTTCTCTCAGCTTTAAGAATCTAGATTCCCCAGCTGGAAAGATGGCTTAGCGGTTAAGAGCACTGGCTACTCTTCCAAAGGACCCGAGTTCAAATCCCTGCACCCACGCGGTAGTTCACAGCTGTCTGTAACTGTCAAGTGCCTTTAATCCCAGCACTCAAGAGGCAGAGGCAGGCAGATCTAGTTCCAGGACAGCCAGTGCTACACAGAGAAACCCTGTCTTGAAAAATCTAAAAAAAAAAAAAAAAATCTAGATCCCAAAGAAAACTGGTTGTTGGTGAGCCTGGTTTACAAAAGTGAGTTCGGGACAGCCAAGGCTACACAGAGAAACTCTGCCTCGAAAAACAAAACAAAAAGCACTCTTATCACTGAGATACATCTCCTGCTTGGCAAACATGACTTTTAAGAAAATAAAAGCAGCCACTGTTGATTTCCTACAAAGTGTCTTTGAATAGGAAATATTTTTTTCAAAGAAACTTCATGCAGATTACATAATGCTTCCCCCCACTCCTTGCCAAGTTTAATCTTCAGTTCTGCTATTTCTGTCTCCCAAACCAAGCTAAAGATAAATACATTTCCTAACTCTACACAGCCTATATGGCAATGGACTAAATGCAAATGTTTCTTTGGCTCTTGTCTGCAGTTCTGGAGGCACACGCCTATAATCCCAGCACTTGGGAAGCCAGCCAGGGTATATAGTGAAAACCTGTTACAAAAGATAGATTGTCAGAAAGACTTTATTAATCATTACAAAGGAAAAAAATTACTTTTGTTGCCAAGGATCGAAGAAAGAAAGGGAAGTCATTTCCCAAGTAAATAATGTTCAAATGGCATGTTGCCCATGCTGGTTTTGAATTCCTGGTCTCAAGCTCCGCAAAACTAAGATTACATGTTTAGGACAACATGCTCAGCATAGCTGTTCTTTAGAGGACAAAAACCAAACCCCCCCCCCCAAAAAAAAAATCCGTCTCCCTCCATGCCAAGAAGCCATCAACTTTGGGTAGTCCCACCGTGCACAAACAGCTCAGCATACTCCTGCATACCAGGTCACAAGTAACCTTCCCAGAGCTGTAGTTCTTTCTTATTTATCTATTTATTTATTTGTTAGGTTTTTCGAGACAGGGTTTCTCTGTGTATCCTTGACTGTCCTGGACTCACTTTGTAGACCAGGCTGTCCTTGAATTTACAGAGATTCGCCTGACTGCCTCCCGAATAAGTGCTGGAATTAAAGGCGTGCGTCCCCACACCCGGCGAGCGGCAGTTCTTGGATTATTCACTTATTTTCCTGTCTGTATCCTCCGTCAATTTGAGTTTCTCGGCATTCGGGCAAAGACTAAGCACCCGACACTGGCCATCTAACTTCCCCCAGATACTTAACTCTTTCCCTTCCTGTGCAGGGTAAGACAAGATTCAGATTATTCACTGGAAGATAGATACTTCAATTAATTGTCAATTTCCTTCATGTGAGATAAAAAATAATTGTCATAAACTTGCTTATTAATGCACCAGCTCTTAAGGTTAATGCTTCTCCTAGTAACTTTAAGATAATTTTAGGAGAAAAAAGTGAAAAATCAGGACGCTCAGAGCTTTATCCTAGATCACGGGCCAATAGTAAACAGAACACCGCTATGTTCTCCTAACTGTTCCCTACTGCCCAAGCCCCAGGAACAGCCCAGCAAGGTGACTGCCAGCAACCACCCGACACAGAATCACCTAGACCACCCGGCTCGCGCCGGCGTGGCGCGGGTTCCGGACAGCGCGCTGCTGGCTCCGCCCCCCACGGCGCGTGGGAACGCGGCGCCCTTCCTGGGGTTGCCCACAGCGGCCGCCTGCGCGCTCGGGCGCCGACTCCCATCGCGACCACTTTCCCGCAGCCGCCGTGCCCGTCTGGCTATTGTGCCCTCGCCGTCCGGTCAACGGAGAACACAGCGCGGCGGAGCTCGCTACCCGGTGCGGGTTTTCCGCCAGGCACGGCCGTGGACACCCCAGTCCTGCGCACTGCGAGGGCGGTGCCTGGGACCCGCGGTGCGCGACGGGGGTTATTAGGGGGAGGGGGTGGAGAGCTGCGCCGGAGGGCCGGGCCGCGGTTACGGCGGCTGAGGAGAGCCAGCCCGAGCGGGTTGGAGGTGGGGGCCCAAGCGCAGGCCGCGGGCAGCGACGCCGGACCTGGAGGGGGCGCGGGGGTTCGCGGTGGCTGAGGCGCGGGGCCGCCCGGCGGCGGGCGCTCCGAACGAGGGTACGGCAAGCGCGGGGCCCCGGCCTGCGGGCGAGGACTGCGCGCTG
>CAJQZJ010031795.1:2429227-2470825 GCA_907164525.1 Lophiomys imhausi | reverse complement strand
GCCCCGGGAGCGCGGGCGGCAGGGCGCGCGCGGGGGGCGGCACAGGCGGGAGGCGCGCGGGCGGCCGGCGGGCAGCAGGCGGGCCTGCGCCGGCTCTAGGCGGCCGACCTGTGGACTTGGTCCCTGCTCCCTCCGGCCCGCCTCCCTCCGTGAGTACCGTCCCAGCCCTTCTTCCCGAGGAAGCCTCTTGTCCGGGGCCTGGGTGAGAGGCCAGGGGTTGATTTAAGAAGCTGAGTGTCCCACAGGAGGCCCACACCGGCCCTTTCCTCGCCGCGGACGCCCCTCACATGGCCACAGGTGTGGCTGGCTGAGAGGTGCGCTCAGGCCGGTTCCCCAGCCTCTTAACACCGGGGTCATCATGAGGGGCAGCTGGTGCTATCCATTGACAAGTGACAGGCACTCTCCAGCAGCCCGACTTCCCGGATCGGCAGCCTAACCAGTCGTGCCCCTACTCTACTCCTGGAAACCTCACCCCCACTGCCAGGTTGATTCTCATGGGTGGCAGCGACTATTTTGATTTCTCTTTGTATTAAAGATAATTGGAGGTTGTACCCTTAGTTGGGCCCCTTCCACTTCTGCTTTCCTTATGCTGTGTGTACTCGGAATACTTCAGGTGTATTTCTTTCCAGTTTAGTTCTTGTTCGCACCATAAATTTTGGGTGGATTTCTTTACAAAACTATTTACATTTTCCCCCCTCAAAGCTTCAATTTCGTAGGCAGCTAGGACTTCTGAATATTTATTGTTCTGTTTGACAGCTTTGTGCTGAATTTTATCTTCCAGGTGCAAAAAAGTTGTACGCCCAGACGCCATGGAGAAGAGAAGTGTGGATGGAACAGAAAATGGAGATGCTTTCCTTGACCTGAAGAAACTGCCCACCTCCAAATCCCCCCATCGCTATACAAAAGTAAGTTTTGTTACAAATGAAGTAGTGATGTGTAACTATTTCACTGGAATTGTTTAAAGTGGTATTCTCGCTCTGACTCACTGGAGACTAAATGAATTTAGTAAAGCCTCAGTTTGGTCATTTTTCTGGAAGTGTGACTCCTGGGCTTAAACTGTAGGTTTTAGGGGAAAGGCTGGTGTCTCAGACTCAGTATGAAATCTGTAGATAAGTATATGTTGCCCACCTCCAAATATTCTGTAGAAGTTGTGTGATTGGGTGGCAAGGATCAGGTGAGGATTCTATCTCGGGGATATGCTTCAGAGAACCTGTGTCTTTTTGTATCGATGTTTTCTTGGAAGTCCAACTCCCTAACAGGAGTAGTCTGACTGGAGTAATTATGAATTTCTTAATCCTTTTCTTTCTTCTTGTTACAAATTGGATATGAACTCACAAAAGCAAATCTGCAGTCATATTCCATTGCTTAAGAATACATAGTGAGCCGGGCGGTGGTGGCGCACGCCTTTAATCCCAGCACTTGGGAGGCAGAGGCAGGCGGATCTTTGTGAGTTCGAGGCCAGCCTGGTCTACAAAGCGAGTCCAGGACAGCCAGAGATATTCAGAGAAACCCTGTCTCGAAAAACCAAAAAAAAAAAAGAATACATAGTGATTTTAAACTACCCATTTTTGGTTTTAGAGACACGGTTTCCCTATGGTCCCCTCTTCAGCCTCTTGAGTGTGAATTTAGAGGTGTGTACAGCTGGTTTTAAGCTGGTCGTCTTGCTATCTTCTCTGGTTAGAAAACACATCAAGGTTCTGTACTTACTAAAGATAATGCATCTGTGTCATATTGGCTGCTGAGTGTTTCTGAACAGATTAAGTTGCAGTGAACTGTAAGTTCATTTGTAGCTTTCTGAAATATCCTGGGCTAGGGTATGTAAAATATCCCCAAAGTGGAAAGTCTACCAGGGTTATGCTCTAGTTGAGCCCATGTCTGTTTCCTCAGCACAAACACCATCATGAGCTCCAGCATAGTTTGTCACCCCTGACCTCCTAGGACACTCACTAAAGCTGGGCCTTACTACTGTGCTGCCTTTTACTCTTACCTAATTGGTAAAGTGTCACATGGTGTCAGGTAGCCATTTTCAGCATTAAAGAAAGAGGGGATGAATGCCTGAATCAATGAATGATTAAGAATGCCTGGGAAGGAATTTTTAAGCATCACATGAGTCATTGACTGAGTGCTCTCCTATCACAGTCTGTTCTATTGTGAGAGGATGTTAGTTGTCAGAGTCTCTCTACATAGTCCTAGCTGTCCTGGAACTCACTAATAGACCAGGCTGGCTTTAATGCACAGAAATTCACCTGCTTCTGCCTCCCTAGTGCTGGGATTAGTGTTTGTCAGAGCTTTTGAACTATGTATTCAAGTTTTTGCCCTCTAAGTAGAAATGCTCTCATGCTTGAGAAGTGCTCCACAACTTAAACTCATTGCCTGAAATGCTAACAGGTGAACTGAGTGGAGCAGATAAAGAGAATGACTTGAACTACTTAAAAGCTTATGTGATTTCAACTTTACTAACTCTTGTTTGACTTCTTTGTTTGTTTTTCGAGACAGGGTTTCTCTGTGTTCCAAGCCCTGGCTGCCCTGGACTAAATTTGTAGACCAGGCTGGCCTCAAAGCCACAGAGATCTGCTTGCCTCTGCCTCCTGAGAGCTGGGATTAACAACATGCGCTACCACACTCGACTTGTTTGGCTTTTTGGAAGAAGTCTCATGTAGCCCAGGCTGGCCTTAAACTTGATATGAAGCTGGCCATGTACCAGGCTATGTAGCAGGTACTGTATTCTAATCTACCAAGGGTTTTGAAAACACTTGGTACTTGTATAGAGATACAAGTGTGTGTCTTCAGCTCTAAGGACTTTCTGAATTAAAATTCCTACTGATATTCTAATATCCTGTTTCAAAAGAAAAATAGCAGGATAGACTAGTATTATTCATTTTTTTCCTATGTAGCCCACACTGAACTCAAACTCATGATCTTCCTGCCTTAGCCTTGTGAATGCTGGGGTTGTAAGCATGAACCACTATCCCCAAAGCAGTATTACTCATTTTGACAGTAAAACCACAGAGTTGTTGTACTTAAATGTGCTTAAAGAAGTGGTTAAGAAAAACATTTTTTAGCTGAGATGGTAGTACATACCTGTAATTCTAGCACTTGAGAAGCTAAAGCAGGAGGATTGCCATGGGTTCACAGTCAGCTTGGCATACTAGCAACACTCCTGTCTTGAATAAGAAGAAAGCCAGGTGTGGTAGCAGATGCTTTTAATCCCAACATTTGGAATGTGGAGGTAAGCTTTGGAGGAGAGGAGAGGCTGAGGATTGTTAGACTGGATGCTTTAACCTGTGTGACTGTCGGTCTTACACTGCTTCTTTTGTTTTATTTTGAAACCGTTCCTCTGTGTAGCCCTCGCTGTCCTGGAACTTGCACCATAGACCAGGCTGTCCTCAAACTCACAGATCCACCTGTCTCTGCCTCCCTGGAATTGAAAGGCATTTGCCACCACTAACTGGCCACTTAGCTTCTCTCTCTCTCTCTTTTTTTTTTTTTTTTACTGTTTATTACTTCAATTTACATCTCTGTCACAGTCCCCTCCCCTCTTAGCTTCTCTGAATCTTAATCCTTTTTTCTCTAAATCGAAGATAGAATATTGCTGATCTTGTAGGAGCTTTTATGATGAATAAATGGGAAAGTGCAGGCCCAGTTCCTGATAAACAGCAAATACTAAAAACTACATGATGTGTTAAACAAGCTTACTCAATAATGGACTTCCTTTAATGCCAGCTTTGGAATCACGGCTACTGCTTTCTAGATAGCAGTGAGTAACTGCTGCCCTTTTGCTGTATTTTGTCTGGGCATGGAGCCTGTGTGGCCTGATGCCTACTAGATAAGTCCTCTTCCCCAAACAGTACTGCGCACCTCCATCTCCATTCTAACATGGCAGCAGATTTCCCTTCTAGTACTTGTCAACCTACATACTATTTTGTAGTTTTATAATTTTTATCAGTTATTGACTATATAAAAGGTAAAGTTTATTTTTATTGCATTGCCCAGGTGCACAGGGGGAACAATTTGAGCAAAATAAAACCAGGTTTTCTTTTTTTTTTTTTAGCAGCATTTTCATAGTTTCCTTTGCAGTCTTCACTAGGAAAGTCTGTGTTAGACCAGCCACTGTTAGATTAGAGTGGGTATGGCTCAGTGTGGTGCTAATCCAACCATCTGTAAGAACTGTTCTCGGCGTCCCATTAGTAGCTAGCTAGCTTCATGAATGACATTGGCCTGATTACCAGCTACACGTGTTTTTTACCCCATTGTTCTGTGTGTCTGTATTGGGATGTGTATGTTACACCTGTGTGAATGTGTAGGTAGTGACACCCATGCATGCATATGCAGAGATCAGATCAGGATATGTGTGTCTTCTCGTCTGTTTTGTTGTCCTGAGACACAGCCCCTCACTGAATCAGTAGCTCACTTTGTGACAAGCCTGGCTGGTCAGCAAGCACGTGGGGTCTACCATTCTCCACCACCATTCTGGAGTACAGCCATACTTTGATTTTGAGATATATCGTGGGGATTCAGACTCACATTCTTGGGTTTGTAGAGCAAGTACTCCTATCCACTGACCTGTCTCATCAGCCCCCATTATTATCTATTTTAAAGCTACTTTATCTTTTTTTAAAACTTATCTAATGTGTATTGGTTAGTGTTTTGACTGCATGCATGTCTGGGTAAGGGTATCAGATCCTCTGGAACTGGAGTTAGACAGTTGTGAGCTGCCATGTGGGTGCTAGGAATTGAACCTGAGTCCTCTGGAAGAACAGCCAGTGCTCTCAACCGCTGAGCCATCTCTCCAGCCCTTACCTTATCTTTTGATAAAATTCCAGTGAAGTATCATCACTAACCGCGAGAAATCTGATGGTCCCAACCCAGTATTAATGAACACATGGAAGGTGGGGCCTGGAGGTGGTGATCAGAGCAGGCCCCAACCTAATGGCTGGTATCAAGACAAGGGTCTTCTTTAGGAAGAGCATTTGTCATTTCTTAAATGCTTTGAACTCAACAATACAATGAAATCTTGGTTTAAAAAGGCAAGTTGGGGGGCTGGAGAGATGGCTCAGCGGTTAAGAGCACTGGCTGCTCTTCCAGAGGTCATGAGTTCAATTCCCAGCAACCACATGGTGGCTCACAACCATCCATAATGAAATCTGGTGCCCTCTTCTGGCCTGCAGATATACCTGCAGACAGAACACTGTATACATAATAAATAAATCTTTTAAAAAAAAAAGGCAAGTTGGGGCTAGAGAGATGGCTCAGTGGATAAGAGCACTGGCTGTTCTTCCAAAGGACCTGGGTTCAAATTCCAGCACCCACATAGCAATTCTCAACTGTCTATAATTGCTGGGCTTGGTGGCACACGCCTTTAATCCCAGCACTAGGGAGGCAGAGGCAGGTGGAACTCTGAGTTCGAGGCCAACGTGATCTACAAAGCAAGTTCCAGGATAGCTAGAAATATACAGAGAAACCCTGTCTCAAAAAAAGAAGGAAAAGAGAAAATACCTTTCAAGGAATAGTTGGTTTTAAGGGCTCTTGATGAGTAAGTTTAAGAACACCTTTCTTGAGGGCTGGAGATGGCTCAGAGGTTAAGAGAGGTCCTGAGTTCTATTCCCAGCAACCACATGGTGGCTCACAACCATCCATAATGAAATCTGGTGCCCTCTTCTGGCCTGCAGGCATACATGCAGACAGAACACTATATACAAAATAAATAAATAAAATCTTAAAAGAAAAAGAACACTTTTCTTGCTGGGCATGGTGGTGCACGCCTTTAATTCCAGCACTTGAGTGAGTTTCAGGACAGCCAGATATACACAGAAAACCTGTCTTGAAAACAAACAAACAAACCGAAAAGCAAAGAAAAAAACCACACAAGTATTTTAGGAATGCTTTCATTTTAATCCCAGGTATGGGGATATGGGGCTGCTTCTGACTATCCCCAGCACCTGACCACTGTGATTTGTTTCATGCTCTAGCAAAGGTGTGATTTTTGTCAGCTGCAGATAGTTTGTGCAACTATGTGACATTTGGAATTCCAGGAACTTTTCAGAGGGCATATAAATGCTAGAGCCCTGTTAAGTGGGGTTGGTTGTGGTTTAATAGTCGTGCTCAAAGAGGAAACATTGGATTCAAGGATCTCTGTCTATCCCCTCTAGCCTCCTTTCTCTCCTATCTAGTGACAGGGTGAAAATGGGGTATAAAGGGTGCAAAAAAGAACCCACAAAGTAGCAAAGACCAGTTATGCCTGGCTGTCCTGAAACTCACTCTATAGACCAGGCTGGCCTCTGCCTCCTGACAGCTGGAATTAAAGGCGTGAGCCACCATCGCTCTGCTTTTTTTTTGGGGGGGGGGGATCAGATATTTTTGTTGTTTGTATGTACGTATGTTTTTCTGACACAGTCTCATAGCATAGCCATGGCTGGCGTGGAACTTGCTGTGTAGACTAGGCTGGCCTCAAACACAACAGAGATCCTCTTCTACCTCCTGAGTTTTAGGATTAAAGTTGTGTGCCACCAGACCTTGAAGCGTTTATTTTTTTGTAATTTTAATTATTTTATTTTATGTGCATTGTGTGAGGGTATCAGATCCCTTGGAACTGGAATTAGACAGCTGTGAGTGCTGTCTTCATGTGGTGCTGAGACTTGAACCTAAGTCCTTGGAAGAGCACACAGTGCTCTTAACCAGTGAGCCATCTTTCTAGCTCCACAGCATTCTTTTTTTTTTTTTTTTAATCTATTTATTTTATGTATAATGTTCTGTCTGCAGGTATGCCTTCAGGCCAGAAGAGGGCACTGAATTTCATTATAGATGGTTGTGAGCCACCATGTGGTTTCTGGGAATTGAACTCAGGACCTCTGGAAGAGCAGTCAGTGCTCTTCTGAGCCATCTCTCCAGCCCCCAGCATTAATTAATTCTTAATCTCTGAGGTCCATCAGAGTTGTTTTGAAAGTGTGAGCACTTAATACAAGAATAGTCCAAGTACATACAAGATTTGGACAGTGGCATCTCATACTTCCTGAGGCCACAAAACTGGCTATTTCTCAAGATGAGAAATTCAGTTTCATGTAGATGTTTGTAGTTATAACCCAGGAATTGTTTTGTTTTCATACATGTATGAAAACACCCTGTATATGCCATTCCTCAGGTGTGATCTGCCTTATTTTGTGGGTCCTGTACCTTATGGTGTATATCTGGCTAGCAAGCCAACCAGTGAGCCCAGAAATCTGGCTGTTTCTATCTTAACCATGCCTGGTACTTTTTTTTTTTTTTTTTTTTTTTTTTTTTTTTTTTTTTTTTTTTTTTGTTTTTCGAGACAGGGTTTCTCTGAATATCTCTGGCTGTCCTGGACTCGCTTTGTAGACCAGGCTGGCCTCGAACTTGCAAAGATCCGCCTGCCTCTGCCTCCCAAGTGCTGGGATTAAAGGCGTGCGCCACCACCGCCCAGCTGCCTGGTACTTTTTTATAGCAGGTGGATTCTGGGCTTTGTGCTTAGAAGGTAAACACTTTACTAACTGAGCTTTTTTGCCAGCCCCTACCATGCTGTTTTTAAACAGACTTTAAAAATTGGTGTAATTCACTTTTTTTTAAGTGTGAAATCTCTTTTTCTAGTGAAATCACAGTTGTACAACTATTATCACTGTCCACTTCCAGATCACTGTCATCCCCAAACTAGCTCTACTGACTGCACTACTGTCCTCTAAGTTTCTATTGACCATTAATCTACTTTGTGTCTGTGTGGACTTTCGTGTGAGAACATTTGTATATATGGACTTGTAGACTTTGTCTTCCTTCACTTCATATAATGTTCTTCAGGCTTATTCTGAACTCATTTCTTTTTCTGTTACTTAATATTCTGTTGTATTTCATTCTGTGTATGATAATTTTACCCTTTTTATTGCTAAGTAATATTTCACTGGTGGCTGTACCATGTTTTGTGTATTCATTAATAGACACTTGTGGGTGTGTTGTTTCCATTCTTTAGCTGTTGTGAGCTGCCGCTGTGAGCATCAGTGTGTATATTTTGGGATGGACTATTTTATCTATTTTTTGTATCTACTGAAGAGTGAATTGCTTGATGATGTTTAACTTTTTTGAGGAATTATAAATATAGTCCACAGCAGCCCCACCATTTTAACATTCCTATCTAGTTTTTCCACATTCTGACCAAGCAAAAACATTGACCTACAGCCCCTGCCCTCTGACACATTTTTAGTTAGTTTTTGTATACATAGAGGCTTCCTATATACCTTCATTTTCACTTCATTTTAGTATATAGGACATTTGTTAGACCAGATTAGTCTTGAACTCACAGATTTCCCTGCCTCAGCCTGCTGAGTGCTGAGATTAAAGGCATGCCTACCACCACCATCTCATTTATACTGTATGTGAGGATTGTTTCTAGAATACCATATTGCCTTCATTTGTAATACTTCTTTGACTCCTTGTTTCTCTCTAAAAAAAAAAAAAAAAAATTCTAGCCGGCGGTGGTGGCGCACGCCCTTAATCCCAGCACTTGGGAGGCAGAGGCAGGTCGATCTTTGTGAGTTCGAGGCCAGCCTGGTCTACAGAGTGAGTCCAGGACAGCCAGGGCTATACAGAGAAACCCTGTCTCGAAAAAAGCAAAAAAAAAAAAAAAAAAATTCTGTTTGTGCCTGCCTGCATATATATGGAACCCAAAGAGCAGTGTGTGGGAGTCGGCTCTCTTTACCATGTAGATGCCAGGGATTGAAATCAGCTTTTACCCACTGAGCCATCTCACCAGCCCCCTCATTGTGCTTTTTGTAAAACTGTTTGTTACCTTTGCTAATTTGAGTTTTGTTTCTTTAAAAAAAAAAAAAATTTTATGTACATTTGGTGTTTGGCCTACACGTATGTCTGTGTGAGGGAGTCAGATCTACTGGAGTTGTAAGCTGCCATGTGGGTGCTGGGAATTGAACCCTGGTCCTCTAGAAGAACAACCACTGAGCCATCTCTCTAGCCCCATTAATTTGAGTTTTATTATTGCTTGTTTGGGGGAGGTGTACTTTTTTTGTTTTGTGGTCTGTTTTGTAAGCTTGTTGGGTACTGGGTTTTTGGTGGTGGTGGTTTGTTGAGACAAGATCTTGTACCCCAAGCTAGCTCCAAACTCACACTCCTCACTAAGACCCCTCAGTGTCTGAATTACAAGTATGCATCACCACATCCATTTTCTCTTAGGTATTTGTGGATGTACTATATTGTTATCCAGTGACTTATACTTAGGTTACTTATCTCCTGGGGATAAGTGTTACAAACAAAGCATACCTGTGTTAATTTTTTTGGTTTTGGGTTTATTGGTTTGTTGATATATGCATTTAAGTGAGAGGTATATTGTCTTTGGTTTAATAATAAAGTAGGGTTCTTTTTTTGGGGGGGGTTCTTTTTCTTTTTTTTTTGGTTTTTCGAGACAGGGTTTCTCTGTATAACAGCTCTGGCTGTCCTGGACTCACTTTGTAGACCAGGCTGACCTCGAACTTGCAAAGCTCCACCTGCCTCTGCCTCTGGAGTGCTGGGATTAAAGGCGTGCGCCACTACACCCGGCTGGGAGGGTTTTTCAAGACAGGGTTTCTCTGTATAACCTTGGCTGTCGTGGACTCACTTTGTAGACCAGGCTGGCCTTGAACTCAAACTCACAGAGATCCATCTGCCTCCCAAGTGCTGGGATTAAAGGCATAGGCAGAAAAATTGCAGTTTGGTATTCTCTAATTTCCTTCCCATTTCTACAGGGTTTTTATTTTTGGGTTTATACTAAGATACTAAGAATTGGACACTGGGGTTTATGAATGCTATACAACTACTCTGCTACTAAGCTACATTCTAAACCCCTCTACTAAAAAACAAAGCTATAAGCTCTAGGTTAGAGTTTCTGCTGGGTGGATGGTGGTAGCACATGCCTTTAATCTTAGCACTGAGGAGGCAGTCAGATCTCCAAGAGTTCAAGACTAGCCTGGTCTACATACCGAGTTCCAGGACATCCGGGGCTGTTATACAAAGAAACTCAGTTTGGGGGCGGGCAGTGGGGGGAGGGGACTGTAATTCAAGCTGAGCTTGGTGGCTCACACCTTTAATCCCACTACTCAGTACCCAGAGGCTGGTGAATCTCTGTGAGTTGGAGGCCAGCCTGGTCTACATAATGAGGTGTTTTTTGGTTTTTTGTTTTTGTTTTAGATTTATTTGTTATGTGTACAGGGTTCTGTGTGCATTCGTGCCTGCAGACCAGAAGAGGGCACCAGATCTCATTATAGATGGCTGTGAGCCACCATGTGGTTGCTAGGAATTGAACTCAGGACCTCTGGTTAACCTCTGAGCCATCTCTCCGGCCCTCTACATAATGAATTTTAGGACAGCCAAAGCTACACAGTGAGATCCTGTCTCAAAAAACCAAACCAAAACAAAAAACAATTTGTAAGTGAATCCTAAATAGGTTCAAATGCCTATATGATAGAGGTATGATGACACCATGGGGGGCTTCATTTTTGAGACAGGTCTCACTGTGTGGCTCAGACTGATCTCAGTGTTCCTTATGCCTCTGCCTCCTGAGTGCTAGGGTTGCAGGTATACACTATTCCTGCCTTGCCAGAGAGCCTGATTTTAAGACTACATAGTCTTCTGATCATAGGGCAATTTACTCTCCTGAAAAAAATTTAGAGGCTTCTCACATCTTTTTTTTTTTAACATTTTTTATTTATTTATTATGGATACAGTATTTGCTCTACATATATGCCCAGGCAGATCTCAATGTAGATGGCTGTGAGCCACCATGTGGTTGCTGGGAATTGAACTCAGGACCTTGGGAAGAACAACCAGTGCTCTTAACCTCTGAGCCACCTCTCCAGCCCGCTTCTCACATCTTATAAGACACTTTTTTGAATTCATGGTGTGCTTGTGTGGAATGATTACTGTGGATTGGGAGAGAGAGCAAAGCTGGCCTCCATTTTTAGCCTAAGATTTAAGAAACAGTGTGCTTGGGAGGCAGGCGGGTGGATCTCTATTTGAGGCCAGCCTGGTCTACAAAGAGTCCAGGACAGCCAGGGCTTTGTTACACAGAGAAACCCTGTCTTGGGGAAAAGAAGCAGCAGTGTACACTGTCTTTTCAGGGCTGAGAGAGGATCCTTTGCAGAGGTTACTTAATACTGGGACCTGCCATGTTCTGCAAAGCAGTTGGAGCATTGTATGTACGAAAGTTCATGAATTGTAGTATAATTTGTTTCCTTTTATAAATGATTGTGTGTGCTCTAATAAGTGGTAATAGAGTTTGTGACTTCATTTACATAAGCAGGTCCATGTATTAATAGTTTGTACATAAATATACAGATGCACGCACTTTGTGGTGCTAGTGAAAGGACTTAAAAAATTACAGGCAATTGAGGGTGTGACCAGCTGCCACCAGGCTCTGACTTCAGTGTCATTCCACACTTCAGGGAATTAAGAGCTGCTCATAGAAATGGCTGGCTCCACGCCGGGCGGTGGTGGCGCACGCCTTTAATCCCAGCACTTGGGAGGCAGAGGCAGGTGGATCTTTGTGAGTTCGAGGCCAGCCTGGTCTACAAAGCGAGTCCAGGACAGCCAGAGATATTCAGAGAAACCCTGTCTCAAAAAAAAAAAAAAAGAAAAGAAAAGGAAACAAATTTTAAGGGGCTGGAGAGATGGCTCAGCGGTTAAGAGCACTGCCTAGTGCTCTTCCAAAGGTCCTGAGTTCAATTCCCAGCAACCACATGGTGGCTCACAACCATCCACAATGTGATCTGGTGACCTCTTCTGGAATGCAGGTGTACATGCAGACAGAGCACACATATGCATAAAATAAAATAAATCTTTTAAAAAAAAAAAAAAAGAAATGGCTGGCTCCAGGGCAAGACAGGGTCGGCACCAGGTAAATCAGAAAGGCGGTGTTGCCTACCCAGGGCAAGACAGTGTGGGCACCAGGTAAATCAGAAAGGCGGTGTTGTCTACTTACTTGTTACCTGTGGACACATGGTTCCATCATGTAACCTCGGCTGGCCTGAAACTGATAGTCCTCCTGTGTTAGCAAGTCACCCAAATATCTGGGTTATTTGTTTTTTTCAGCGTTCTCCCTAAACTTCATGTCTAGTGAGTCTTGCTCTCAGTCTTCATTTTCTAGTCACAGCCACTTCTTATCCCCTCTGATGTCCCAGCACTTGGCATTACACTGTGGTCCATGATCCTATTCTCCGCTAATCCTATATATTGATGTGGACTCAGTTTCCTAATTTTCTCTACATCCCCCTCCACCTTTTTTGTTTGTGTTTATTTATTTTTGAGACTGGGTCTCTATGTAGCCCTGGCTGTCCTGGAATTCACTATGTAGACCAAGCTGTCCTGGAACTCACAGAGATCTGTCTCTGTCTCCAGAGTGTTGATTTTAGACTGTCTCCTCCTCTATTGGAAGGGACAGAAAGTAAAGGATGTTATTGAGTCAGTGAACAAAATTGGAGTTTGGAGTGTAGAGGAAAATATTTTTTCTTTTTTTTTTTTTGAGACAAGACTTCACTATGTAGTCCTGTTACTTCAGCCTAGAACTTGCTGTATAGGCAAGGTGTAATTCACAAAGAACAGCCTGCTTAGAGTAAAAGGATTGTGGTACCACACTTGGCTTGAAAGTATTACTGATAAATGCAGTTATGTAAAGCTGGGGGCCTTCTCAACCAGAGTCTGCAGGAGTCAGTCACTGCCCAAAGTGTTCACTGTGTTACTGCTTCGCTCTCCATCTGAAATGATTTGGTCTTGAATAGTCACTATCCTTGAAAGAATGGAAAGTAGTCCTTAAATTATTTTTCTGTGAGTCAGGCAGTGGTGGTACACACACCTTTAATCCCAGCACTTGGGAGGCAGAGGCAGGTGGATCTCTGTGAGTTCAAGGCCAGCCTGGTCTACAAAGTGAGTCCAGGACAGCCAGGGCTACACAGAGAAACCTTGTCTTGAAAAACGAAAGGGAAAAAAATTATATTTTGTGAAATCAAATTCTTCAGAAATTAGGTAAAAGTTGTTTTAAAGAAATGCTCATTCTTAGGGGTGGAAAAGGGTCAGGATTTAAGAACATGTGCTGCTCTTGCAGAAGAGTAGAGTTCAGTTCTCAGCATCCACATCAGTCACCCGCCAACCACCCAAGACTCCTACTGCAGGAGATCTGATGCCCTCTTCTAGTCTCTTCAGGTACCCACCGCAGGTGCACATGTGTGTATGCATAAATGACAGGTAAATAGATCTTAAGAGAATATCCTCATTCTACAGAAATGAGCACTCAAATGTGTAAGGGATCATGACTTAAGCAACTTACTTTTTTTGGGGGGGGGGTTTCAAGACTTACTCTTAAGTGGTTAAAAAAGCTGTATCTAAAGAGATCAAGTAATGCCTGCTGTGGTGGCGCACGCCTTTAATCCTAATCCCAGCACTTAGGAGGCAGAAGCAGTTGGATCTCTGTGAGTTCAAGGCCTGGTCTACTGAGTGAGTTCCAGGATAGTCAGGGCAACACAGAGAAACCCTGTCTTGAAAAACCAAAAATAAACAAACAAACAAACAAACAAATAAATAAAAGATCAGGACAGCCAGGGCCACATAGAGAAATCCTGTCTTGAAAAATTAATGAAGGGATGATTTGCTGACAGTGTTAACAGGCAAATCCAGGAGAAGGTGTGTGAGTGTATAGCATAAAGGTAAAGCACTTGCCTATACTGTGAGGGCAAGAAATTAGATCCCCAGCCCTTACATCAAAAGCTGGGCAGTGGCCTGAGAAGATGACACCTCATATAAAATCACCTGAGTTCAATCTCAGAAACCCATGTTAAAGGAAGAGAACCAGTTCTACACCATTGATCTCTGACCTCAAAACCTGCATCCACAAACATATTATACACACATCACGGGTTTTTTTTTTGTTTTTGTTTTGTTTTGTTTTGTTTTGTTTTTTGAGACATGGTTTCCCTGTGTAGTCCTGGCTGTCCTAGAACTCACTCTGTAGACCAGGCTGCCCTCGAAGTCACAGAAATCTGCCAGCCTCTGCGTCCCGAATGCTGGGATTAAAGGCATGCACCACCATGCCCGGCTGACTTAAAATTTTTTTTAAAAAGCCGAGCATATAACTTGAAGAAATAAAAAATAAATTATTTAAAAAAATCTTTCTTTGTGCTGGACAATAAAGCCCATTTTCTGAGAAAGCTGAAAAAAAAAAGCGGAGCATAAAGTAAAGATTGAGAAGGCACTAGAGTCCAACATCTGGCCTCCATGTGCACCTATAAACACATGTACCCGCAAGTGAACACACATGAGTGTACACCACACACTCAGACATACATGCAGTAAATGCATAGGGGCTGGAGGGATAGTTAAGGGCTGAGAGCATTTGCTACGCAGTTATGAGGACCAGAGTTTCTCAGCTCCCCCATAACAAGCTTCAGAATTCCAATAAACATCTGTTAATCTAGGTCTGAGAGATCTGAAGTTCTTTTTTGGTTTATGCATGGGCACATGTACCTGTACAACACATACATGTACAACATGGTGGTATACATGCACACAAACACACATGTGCATGAATAAATGAAAAAAAAATTTTAAGGTATGTAGGTGCTTTTTCTGCTCTTTTCTCCTGGTTATTTCACTTTTGGTTTTTCAAGACAGGGTTTCTCTGTGTAACAGCCCTGGTTGTCCTGGACTCACTTTTTAGACCAGGCTAGCCTGGAACTCAAATTCATAGAGATCTGCCTGCCTCTGCCTCCAGAGTGCCGGAACTAAAGGTGTGTGACACCACACCTGGCCCTTTTCTTCTCTCTTTTATTTTTGCAAATTTATTGTACTTAAGGGGAAAAGGGCTGGAGAGATGGTTCAGAGGTTGAAAGCACTGGCTGTTCTTCCAAAGGTCCTGTGTTCAATTCCCAGCAGCCACATGGTGGCTCACAACCATCTACAATGAGATCTGGTGCCTGCCCTCTTTTTTTTTTTTAAAGATTTATTTATTAGCCGGGCAGTGGTGGCGCACGCCTTTAATCCCAGCACTTGGGAGGCAGAGGCAGGCGGATCTTTGCGAGTTCAAGGCCAGCCTGGTCTACAAATTGAGTCCAGGACAGCCAGGGCTACACAGAGAAACCCTGTCTCGAAAAAAAAAAAAAAAAAAAAAGATTTATTTATTATGTATACAGTGTTCTGTCTGCAGGTATATCTGCAGGCCACAAGAGGGCACCAGGTTTCATTATGGATGGTTGTGAGCCACCATGTGGTTGCTGGGAATTGAACTCATGACCTCTGGAAGAGCAGCCAGTGCTCTTAACCGCTGAGCCATCTCTCCAGCCCCAAGTGCCTGCCCTCTTATGGAGTATAAACATACATGCAGGCAGAATGTGTATACATACATAAATAAATATATTTTTTAAAAAAGTGTGGGGCAAAAGGACTGGAGAGGTAGCAGTTAAGAGCACTGGCTGCTCTTCCAGAGGACCCGGGTTCAAATCTCAGCACCCACATGTCAGTTTGAAACTGTCTGTAATGGCCAGGCGTGGTGGCGCACGCCTTTAATCCCAGCACTCGGGAGGCAGAGGCAGGCAGATCTCTATTGAGTTCAAAACTAGCTTAGTCTACCTACAGAGTGAGTTCCAGGACAGCCAGGGCTACACAGAGAAACCCTGTCTCAGAAAAAAAAAAAAAAAAAGGGCGGGGGGGGATCCTGTCCTGGGGCTGGAGAGATGGCTCAGTGATTTAAGAGCACTGAGTGTTCTTCCAGAGGACGCAGGGTCAATTCCCAGCACCCACATGGCAGTCATGTGGTGCATTACAACTGTCTGTAACTCCAGAATCTGACACCTTCACATGGACATACATGCAGGCAAGAATATCAATGTTTGGTAGAAAGTCTTGTTTGAGCTTTTCCCTGATCCAGTTCCAGTCCAGAATTGTAAGAGTCCTGTGAAAGCAATACCTGTGACCCAGCACTCAGAAAGTAGAGGCTGGAGAAATAGTTCAAGGCCATTCTTGAGAACTCACAAATCTCCCCCCCTCCAAAAAAAATTGTATAAAGTGCTTAAACTAGACAGACACAGAAGGGAAATAAATTGGAAGCAATGTGGCCTGAGAAATGTGATTTAAAATCCTAATATGATTTTCTCTTTTTAGGAGGAGCTCTTGGATATAAAAGAACGTCCCTACTCCAAACAGAGGCCATCATGCCTCTCTGAAAAATATGACAGGTATGATTGTTACTGTTAAGAATTGCATTTTGGGGACTGATATGATGGCTCAGCAGTTAAGCATCTGCACTGCTCTTTAGGCTGACCCAGGTTGAGTTCTCAGCACCCACATCAGAAGGATCACAACTACCTGTGAACTCCAGCTTCAGGGGCATCCCACACCCCAGCCAATGCCAATACTTCCACTCATATCCAAATACATCCACAAATGCACATACGTAAAAATGAACATTAAAAATAACTTTAAAAATGAGTAAATAAAATTTATTTAATAAAAAAATAATTGCATTGTTGCACTGTGACTGAGGGAGGTATTTAAAATTTAATAACATGGCCATCAACTACCCAGTACTGAAACTAAACTACAGAATGACTCAGTTACAGGAGTCTTCATGCTAGGGTCTCTTCCCTAGACCCTGTGGTTCTTGCTGGGATTTCACTTTTTTAAGACCATTTGAAGATGCTGAAGGAGGGCTCTGAGACCTGTATCAAAGAGCCCTTCAGATTAGCCTTATTGTCTCTTATGTTCCTTAAGAAAAAGCAGAGAGCTTTGATTTGAAGAAGCTAACTAGAAATGATCTGAAAATGTACAATAACACTATATTATATTTCTTTCTTTTTAGGTTTTTCAAGACAGGGTTTCTCTGTGTAACAGCCCTGTCTGTCCTGAAAGTCACTCTGTGTAGACCAGGCTGGCCTTGAACTCACAGAGATCCACCTGCCTCTCCCAAGTGCTGGGATTAAAGGTGTGTGCCGCCACAACTGGCTTATATTTCTTAAAGTTACCTTAGTAATTTCTTTTTGTTGTTGTGTGGTTTGTTTGTTTTGAGACAGATCTTTCTACATAGCCCTGGCTGTCTTGGAACTTGCTCTGTAAACCATGTTGGCCTCAAACTCACAGAGATCTATTTGTCTCTGCCTCCCTAGTGCTGGGTGGGAAAAGGTGTATGTTATACCTAGCAGTCTTAGTAATTGATTAAATATCATGTGGGTCTTTATTTTTACTTACAAAGTATCATGTTTAATTTTCTTGGATCAGTGTGCCACATACCCTCAACCCCTTGATGGATGGAACCCAGGGCCTCACCCATGTTAGATGAGTGTTTTTATTATTAAGCTACAACTCTAGTCTAGACAGACTTTTAAAACCTATATATAGGCAATTGAGAAGGCCTGTTGAGTCTAGGTGTGTCACCACATTCTCCTGATGGTGATGATACCAGAATAATGGCTGTTTTGACTGGCTACAATTTTTTATGGGTCTCAGATAGGTTTGTTTGTTTTTCATTAAAATTGTAAAGCCTTTATATACTTCAAATTTTAGTATTAAGACTTTTTTCTTTGCATAAAATAGTTATCCTGAGCAGACATAATAGCATTCATGCTAAATTAGATATTGTGCCTAGTAACATAAGAGTGGAGCGAAGACGTCTTCTCTTACCTTCCTTCTCATATGAGCATTTGTTGGGTCCTCACAGAGACCATAGAAGATAGATAACATCTCCCTGTTGTGAGGGTTTGAGGACTGTTGACTTGCTTTTTCAAGCAGTGTTCATGGCTAAGGGTATGAAGCAGGTAAAGTGCCTGTGTGTCTGATCCCCAACAAACAGAAAAAAAAACGAAAGAATTTAAAAGCTGTCTTACTTAGGGAAAAACTGAGACTACACAGAAATTCTAGCCCAGTGTGATGGTGCATGCCTTTAATCCCAGCACTCAGGAGTTTGGGGCAAGAGGATCTGTGTAAATCTGAGGCCAGCCTGGTCTTCATAGCAAGTTCCAGTCCCACTAAGGCTATGTAGTAAAACTGTCTCAAAATAACAAACTCAAACAAACAAACCCTAGAAAAATATACACCATACTTTCTATGAAGTACTTTGTGGTAAAAGAGTTAAAACTCTACAGAACTTTGGGGAAGATATTTGTGTAGGATAGTTACTGTAGTTCATGAAGAGCCTAAGGCTTATGGAGGCCAGTTTCATTTGTGTACAGGCTACTGCTTTTCAAGTACCTATTGGTGTTATGTTATCAACAACCAATTGTTACTGAAGTAACAACTGTTTCTGTTTTCATCTTGAATAGCAACCATGAAGGTTTTCATGTAACCTGAAGAAGTTTAGAAATTAGGGCCTATTTAATCTTCATTCAGGCGGTGTTGGTGCACACCTTTAATCCTCTCACTCAGGAGACAGAAGCAGATAAATCTGAGTTCAAAGCCAACCTTGTCTACAGAGTGAGTTTCAGGACAGCCAAGGCTACACAGAGAAACCCTGTCTCAAAAAACAAAACAAGGGCTGGGGGGTGGCTCAGAGGTTAAGAGCACTGACTGCTCTTTCAGAGAGAGGTCCCAGCAACCACATGGTGGTTCCCAACCATCCATAATAAAATCTGGTACCCCCCCCAGCCTGCAGGCACACCTGCAGACAGAACATTGTATAGATAATAAATAATCTTTAAAAAAATAATAATAATTTTCGAACACTAATACTATCTATACTTTAACCTGTAGTGATGGTGTCTGGGACCCTGAGAAGTGGCATGCCTCTCTCTACCCTGCTTCAGGGCAGAGCTCACCAGTAGAAAATCTGAAGAAAGAGCCAGAATCAGACCGACCTTCCCTGGTGCGCAGAATAGCAGGTAAGTGTACAATCATTTATGAATGGTAGTGTGATTTAGTGAACATGCTCCTGGTTGCTGATTTCATTCTTAGCCACCAGAGTTTTATGTATTGAAGAGAAATGTCATCAAAAAACTGATTTTTCAGTTGTATTTTTCATAATGAGCAGAATGAAATCATAGTAATAGTCTTCTATAATACCAAGTTGGCTATGTGCTGTTGAAATATAAAGTAGTATTGCTTTTGCTGGTGTGATAGTGTTGATAGTTAATACATGTGCAGTCACCTAAGAGTCAAGCCTCCAGAACACTTAGAGAAATTCTTTTGTTTTTTATTTTTTGAGACAGGGTTTCTCTGTATATCTCTAGCTGTCCTGGACTCACTTTGTAGACCAGGCCGACCTCAAACTCACAGAGATCCACCTGCCTCTGGCTCCTGAGTGCTGGGATTAAAGGGACCACCACCACACCCGGCTTACTTACAGGAATTATTTAGCCTCTGTGCATGCCTGTGAGAGATTGTCTTCATTAGGTTAATTGATATGGGAAAAGTCATCTTTTTTAAAATTATTATTTATTCTATCTATATGAATGTTCTGTCTGCATGCACACCTGCAGCCAGAAGAGGGCATCCGATCACATTATAGATGGTTGTGAGCCACCATGTGGTGCTGGGAATTGAACTCAGGTCCTCTGGAAGAGCAGACAGTGCTCTTAACCACTGAATCTCTCCAGCTCTTTTTTTTTTTTTTTTCAAGACAGGGTTTCTCTGTATATCTCTGGCTGTCCTGGACTCGCTTTGTAGACCAGGCTGGCCTCAAACTCACAGAGATCTGCCTGCCTCTACCTCCCAGGTGCTGAGATTAAAGGTGTGAGCCACTGCCCGTTTTTTGTTTTGTTTTTTTTTTGTTGTTGTTTTTTTTTTTTTTTTGAGAAAGGGTTTCTCTGTGTAGCCTTGGCTGTCCTGAAACTCTGTAGACCAGGCTGGCCTCTAACCCAGAGATCCACCTGCCTCTGCCTCCTTAGTGCTGGGATTAAAGACGTACGCCACCATACCCAGTGGGAAAAGCCATCTTAAGTGTGGGTGAGACTATTCCCTGTGGAGATCTGTAGACTATATAAAAAAGCATGCATTCATCCATGCCTACTTCCTAGTTGTGTAGAAATATAACCAGCCTTGACTTTCCTGCTGTATGGACTGTACACTTGAACTAAGAGCCAGAATAAGCCCTTTCTCCCTTAAGTTGGTCAGTACTTGCATCACAGTGCCAGGAAAGGAAACTAAGACAGCTGGGGATGTAGCTCAGATGGCAAGTGCTTGCCTACTGTGCATCTATGAAGAAGTCCTGGCTTTAATTCCTAGCACTGAGTAAATTGGGCATTGTAGTTAGTGCATGATTCTGATCTGACGACTCAGGTGGTCAAAGCAGGAGGGAGGATCAGTAGCTGACTCATCCTCAGCTACACAGTGAGTTAGAGGCTGGTCTACATGAGAGCCTGTCTCACCTTTGGAAAGAGCTGTTTGTTGAGGGCTAGTGAATCATGTCTTTAATCCCAGCACTCGGGAGGTAGAAGCAGGCAGATATCTGTGACTTTGACATGGTGAGACACTATCTAAAAAAATAATTAAAATAAGATGAAAAGCTGTTTCTGGTTTTAAAATGAGAGAGAGAGAGAAGGGTAAAACAGGTTTTTCTTACTTGGGCTTAACTTCAGTTTCTGGTTTTTCTGTCTGTGACATGCTTTTCTTACGTTTATTGAAATTGGATTTATGTATAGAACCCTTACATACAACATACTTTGATGTTCTGACATATATATCTGTATGAAACCATTACCACAATCAAATAATAAGCATTCTTGTCACCACCTGTAAGTGTCTAGTGTTCAAGTGCCTCCTTTTACCTCCTCTCATTCCCTCCAAGAAATGAACTGCCCTTCTAGACAAATGTACACTCCTAAAATTGTGTGTGACTAGAATTGTCACTCCATGTTCTCTTCATTTGAAGCTTCTTCTGGAAACAGAGTTACTCTGTATCCCAGGCTGGACTCAGACTCACTGTGTAGCCCAGGCTGGACTCAGACTCACTGTGTAGCCCAGGCTGGACTCAGACTCACTGTGTAGCCCAGGCTGGACTCAAACTTGAGGATAACCTCTGGGTCAGTCTCCCTCGAACCATACCAGGCTTTATTCATGTTGTTGAATGCATAGTTCATTTCTTTTTATTGCTTATGAATATTTCATTGAATGAATTCATCATCATATCCATTTATCTGTGAATAGTAATTTGAGTTGTTTCTAACCAAAGCTGCTGTGAACATTTATGCATAAGTATCAGTATAGATATAGGAATTCTTATTTTATGGCTGAATAGATAGTTTTACAGCTGGTATGTGTACTTAATGTTTTAAGAAACTACCAAACTTTAGCCCAGCGTGGTAGCACATGCCTTTAATCCCAGCACTCGGGAGGCAGAGGCAGGTAGATCTCTGTGAGTTCGAGGCCAGCCTGGTCTACAAAGCTAGTCCAGGACAGCAGGGCTCTGTTACACAGAGAAACCCTGTCTTGAAAAACAAAACAAAAAAACCCTGTCCCCCCCCCAAAAAAAAATGTTTAAGGATTTTATGTACACAGAGTTTTGTCTGTGTGTACATATGCATAACAGGCGAGGGGATTAAATCCCATGGACTGCAGTCTTAGACAGTTATGAGCCACTATGTGGGTTCTAGGAATTGAACTCAGGACCTCTGGAAAAACAACATTAACTAACCACTGAGCAACCTCTCCAACCATTGCTCCATTTTTTTTTTTTGTGAATTTCACATGTACCCTATTCCCTCTCCTCTTCCACCTCCTCTCAGACCCACCCTCCACCCTGTTCCCTCTCCTTTCCTACCTCCCCTCAGAACCACCCTCCACCTTTGCAATCTCCTCTTACATAAAAGAAAAAAATCTTATTGTGCAATTTGTCTCAGTGTGTCCCACAATATTCACTTTTGTCCACATGTATTTGCTTACAAATGTTTATTATAGTGACTCCTTGGTCTGGTATGAGGCCTCTGACTTCTGTTACTTTGTCAATACTGGAACCTTAACTGGGACTCCTCTCAAATATGCTGTTAATTGTCTTGTATCGTGGAGATCCTGTGTTTTGGGTCTTTGGAACTGGCCTCTTCATGCACTCCAGCAGTTCATCCATGTTGTGGGCCAACTCAAAGCCCACGTGCTGGGCCTTCAATCCCCACTTGCAGGGCCTGTTCTCCAGAGTGCAGCAGAAAGTTTGGATCAGCTCTCCTGCTTTTATGACCACATCAGGGCCAATTCTCCCACCTGCTACCTGTGGCAAGGGCAAGAGAGTAAAGGAGATCTCTCTCTCACCAACACCACAAAGCAGACAGAAGGCAGTGCTGGTTTTCCCATGCTTGCTCCCTCTGGGCTGGCTCACCCACAACCCCCACATCTAGGACCAGCTGTAGTGTGTTGCCCAGGCAAGGGTCAGGGTCTGCTCTCCTGCTCTTGTGATGCCATCAGGGCCAGAATTTCTGTCTACCAGCAGTGGTGAGGGGAAAACGGATGGGAGAGGACCTCTCTCTCACCAACACCTCCACAAAGCAAACAAAAGGCAGGGCTGGCTCACTCATCCCCACATCTAGGGCCAGTTGTAGTGTGCTGCCCAGACAAGGTGCAGGGCTGCTCTCCTGAGTGCTACAGCAGATGAGGGGCAGGGACAGCTCTCCTGCTCTTGTGACCCTTCTGGGCCAGATCTCCTGTCTGCCACTGGTGGTGAGGACCATAGAGAGAGGATCTCTCCTTTGCCAACACCACCACAAAGGCAGGACTGGCTCTCTCACACTCACACCCTGGGCTGACTCACCCACAACACCCTCATCCAGGGCCAGGCAGGGATTCCCTAGTCTCTCTCTGGCTTGCTTCCTGTTCTGGGAGCACATCTGGTGCTTGCCTGGTTCTGGGCTGGTGATTGACACAGATTAGTTCTAGGCCCCATGGTGCCAAAGTTGTGTTAGTATCCAACTTGCTCCCCCCGCCAATGTTAGGCTACTATTCATTCATATGTTTATAGGTCAGAACACTGAATTAGACATAGCCTCTCTCCTCTTTGCCACCTACTGATGTACATGTGACACAGCAGCCACATCTGCAGTGCCTCTGGGGACAGTGGTCCATTTTTTTCATTACTGAGTTTTTGGTTTTTTTTTTTTTTTTTTTTTTTTGAGACAGGGTTTCTCTATGTAGCCCTGGCTGTCCTGGACTCACTCTGTAGACCAGGCTGGCCTTGAACTCACAGAGATCTGCCTGACTCTGCCTCTCGAGTGCTGGGATTAAAGGCGTGCACCACTTTTTGTTTATTTGTTTGTTTTTGTTTTTTTCAAGACAGAGTTTTTCTGTGTAGCCCTGGCTGTCCTGGACTCACTTTGTAGACCAGGCTGTCCTCGAACTCGCAAAGATCCACCTGCCTCTGGCTCCCAGGTACTGGGGTTAAAAGCGTGTGCCACTTTTAAAGTGGGAACAAACCTTGCTTACCAGGCTTTTGTAATGGATGACACTCTTGTTGCTGTGCCTCAAAAACACTTTGCCTAACCAGCAACAAAGGTGTTCTCTTATAGTTTCACACCTAGATGCATTTAATTAAATGCTGAAAGCCAGCTGGGCGGTGGTGGCGCACGCCTTTAATCCCAGCACTTGGGAGGCAGAGGCAGGCGGATCTTTGTGAGTTCGAGGCCAGCCTGGTCTACAAAGTGCGTCCAGGACAGCCAAGGATACACAGAGAAACCCTGTCTCGAAAAACCAAAAAAAAAAAAAAAATGCTGAAAGCCAGGCATTGGTGGCACATGCCTTTAATCCCAGCACTTGGGGGGGGGGGCAGAAGGAGGTGGATCTCTGTGAGTTCAAAGACAGCCTGGTTTACAACGAGAGTTCCAGGGCTACACAGAGAAATCTTGTTTCAAAAAACCAAAAAAAAAAGAAAGAAAGAAAAAAAATTGAATTAAATGATGAATATGGAACCAAGTTTAGGAGTTTGAATTCATAGTAATCCTCCTGCTTCAGCATCCCAAGTGCTGAGGTTACTTACAGGCATACATCTTTATTATAAAGGTAATTTTTTTTGTATATCTGTTCACTGTTTATTGCTTTTTAAGCATTTTATTTTTTTTAATACTGACATGTAATTTTATTGATGGACAAAAGATTAGCTAAAAATTATATACATAAAATCTTAGTCATAGTGGGAGGCAGAGTCAAGTGGATCTCTGTGATTCGAGGCCAGCCTGATCTACAAAGCAAGTCCAGGACAGCAGGGCTGTTACACAGAGAAACCCTGTCTCGGGGGGAAAAAATCTTAGTCATAAAAAGTAGACTAATCATAGAAAGTCATTTATTATGAAATATATTTGTTTCTTTGAAGAGAAAATAAGACTAAATATTTAAAATTTAATGTGAAAAATAATTATATAAAGGGCTAATGAGATGGCTTACCAGGTAAAGGCCTGTGCTGCTAAGCCTGACAATCTACATTCCCTCCTTACAGACCCACATAGTGGGAGGAAAGAGTCTATCTCTCCTCACAAAAATTTTTCTGACCTCCAAACATGGGCCGTAGCATACATATACACACACAATGAATAAGCTTTTTACCTGAACCTGTTGATAAGCCTAGGTTTTTTTTTTAGGATTTATTTATTTATTATGTATACAATGCTCTGTATTGAAGTATGTACACATACACACCAGAAGAGGGCACCAGATCTCATTATAGATGGTTGTGAGCCACCATGTGGTTGCTGGGAATTGAACTCAGAACCTCTAGAAGACCAGCCAGTGCTCTTAACCTCTGAGCCATCTCTGCAGCCCGATTAACTTAGTTTTAGCAATACCTCTTTCTGACATTTTCTATCCTCCTGCTAACCATGGACATGGTTCTAAGATACTGGTTTGCCTACCTTTCTCTTTCTGACATCTTTTCAGATCCACGAGAGCGTGTGAAAGAAGATGACTTAGATGTTGTTCTCAGCCCACAGAGACGAAGCTTTGGAGGTGGCTGCCATGTGACAGCTGCTGTTAGCTCCCGTCGCTCTGGAAGTCCTTTGGAGAAAGACAGTGATGGGCTTCGCCTGCTTGGTGGACGAAGGATTGGTAGCGGGAGGATAATCTCTGCCCGGACCTTTGAGAAGGATCACCGTCTTAGCGATAAGGACCTGCGGGACTTGAGAGACCGAGACCGAGACAGAGAGAGGGACTACAAGGACAAGCGCTTCAGGGTTTGTCCTCTGATCCCCTTAGTTCTCAAGTGCTCAGAAGTTTGATGCTCACCTCCTTTGTACTGCATTACTTTGTTGTTGCGCTGATGATAGTATAGAATCAAACCCAGGGCCACACACAGGTTGGCAAGTGTCCTAGCCCTGAGTTGCATTGACCTAGTCCACTCATTTATGTTGAGAAGCTGGAGGTCACAGCTCAGTCATACACTAAACTAGAAGAACTCAGCAGGCAGTACAAGAGCGGTGATGCACTTCAGATTCACAGCACAGCGTCTGCCGTTCAGTTGGTAGCATTAATTCATTAAGACTGGCTACCGTGGTTTCACTAGGACTCACAGTCTTTCAGTCTTGCTTTTTGTACTTTTTCAGAGAGAATTTGCAGATAGCAAACGAGTCTTTGGTGAGCGTAGAAGAAATGATTCCTACACTGAGGAAGAACCAGAATGGTATTCTGCTGGACCCACAAGTCAGTCTGAAACCATAGAGCTGACTGGCTTTGATGATAAGATATTAGAGGAAGATCACAAAGGGAGAAAGAGAACAAGACGACGGACTGCCTCTGTGAAGGAAGGTCAGTATGAACCTTGAGCTTGTTTTAAAATAATACATGATGATTATTGCTTTAATTGCTCATGTAGCAAAGGGTGCCAGTTTGTAAATGGCAAGTTTTTAGTGTTCAAGCTTTATTTATTTATTTTTTGCTTTTTAAGACAGGGTTTCTCTGTGTAGCCCTGGCTGTCCTAGACTCGCTTTCTAGACCAAGCTGTCCTTGAACTCACAGAGATTTTACTTTATTTTTGAGACAGAGTCTGTTTGTAAAGATAATGCCTGCCAAATACTTAAGGATACCTTTATCATGACTATGAAGTGTATTCATAAGAATTCAAGACTTGGGGCTGGAGAGATGGATCAGTGGTTAAGAGCACTGACTGCTCTTCAGAGGACCTAGGTTCAATTCCCAGCGCCCACATGGCAGCTCACACTTGTCTGCAACAATTGTTCCAGGGGATCCAACACCCTCATACAGATATAGATACAGGCAAATCAGCAATACACATAAAATTAAAATAAATTAGTTAAAAGAAAAAAGAACTCAGACTCTACCGGATACTTATTTAAGGTATAATTTGAAAAAATACATATTTTTTGACAGATATTAGGTAACGGGAGAGATCTTAATGATAATTAGTACTAACTTCCAGATATATCACAAGAAATTTAAATTGCCAGGCGAGGTAGTGCTCAATTTTATTCCCAGCACTCTTGTCCTTCAACCCTATCTTGGAAACAAAGAATCAAACTTAAATGGAAATGAGCTAATGAATTATATTTAAAAGTGAGAATAAAGAAGACATCACGGGGGCTGGAGAGATGGCTCAGCGGTTAAGAGCACTGGCTGCTCTTCCAGAGGTCCTGAGTTCAATTCCCAGCAACCACATGGTGGCTCACAACCATCCATAATGAAATCTGGTGCCCTCTTCTGGCCTGCAGATATACTTGCAGACAGAACACTGTATACGTAATAAATAAATCTTTAAAAAAAAAAACAACAAAAAAAAGAAGACATCACGGGCTGGAGAGGTGGCTCAGAGGTTAAGAGCACTGGCTGTTCTTCCCAAGGTCCTGAGTTCAATTCCCAGCAACCACATGGTGGCTCACAGCCATCTACATTGAGATCTGCCCAGGCATATATGTAGAGCAAATACTGTATACATAATAAATAAACAAAAATTAAAAAAAAAAGGAGACATCACAATTTTCCCTTTTTTTGTTTTGTTTTTATAAACTTTAAATGCACAATTTTTTTGTTTGTTTTTTAACCTTTATATGAGCACATAATTCCTCTGGTATGGGAAATTTATAGGTAACTTGTAAGATTCTGGGAATTTTTTTTGTTTTGTTTTGAGACAGGGTTTCATGTAGCCCAGACTGGCCCCAAACCCATTATGTAACAGGGCAGCCTTGAGCTTTACTGAACTGTACCTTTAGTACTGTTACAGTTGTGTGTCATCAGGGCCATTGTGTTGTTAATTGCTTTTTAATTTATTTATTTTTTTTTGTATTTTAAAAAGTTTTATTCTTGCAGATTTAGAATTTTTAATTTATTTTTGTATGTGTGTTGCTGGTGGTGTTTAACTCAGAGTCTTTGTGTATACTGGGGAGACGCTGTAGCCTGAGTTACATCTCCCACCCAGTAGTGTTTTCTTCAGTTTTGTTTTGTGTTATTGCTGTACTAGAGAATAAACCCAGGTCCTTGAACTTGTAACGCAAATAATCTACCATTGAGGTATACCTTACTTTTTTGTTGGTTTTGAGTTTGCTAATTTTGTTGACTTGTTTGTTTTTCTTTTTTTTTTTTTTTTTTTTTTTTTTTTTTTTTTTTTTTTTTTTTTTTGGTTTTTCGAGACAGGGTTTCTCTGTGTATCCTTGGCTGTCCTGGACTCACTTTGTAGACCAGGCTGGCCTCGAACTCACAAAGATCCGCCTGCCTCTGCCTCCCAAGTGCTGGGATTAAAGGCGTGCGCCACCACCGCCCGGCTGACTTGTTTGTTTTTGATACAGGATCTGACTTGGATATGTAGTCAAGGATACCTTTGATCTTTTGGTTTTCTGCCTTCATCATTTGAGTTCTGGGATTACAGGCATGTGCCACCAGACCCAGTTTTGTGCAGAACAGGGGAATTGAACCCAAGGGTTCATACAGGGTGTTTGTGTTTGATTAGGGTATCAACTTTTTTTATTTTATTTTTTTGGAGATAGTATTTCTCTGTGTAGCCCCTGGCTATCCTGGAACTCACTATGTAGACCAAGCTGGCCTCAAACTCAAAGAAATCCACCTGCCTCTGTCTCTTGAGTGCTGGTATTAAAGGCATGCGCCACCACCACCCAGCCTTAAAGTCGTCTTTTTTTTTTTTTTTCATAAGAGGCAGGGTAGGCTTCCTGGAAGGGGTAACAGTCAAAGTTTACATTGGTAGTAGACAACCGCCAGCCTTATAGACAAGTTAAAATTGCTCATATAAGTTATCCCAGATGCATGCATAAACACAGTGCCAATTAGCTTGACTTCAGAAGCCCAAGTTCAATTTTTAGTGCCCATGCTAAGCTGCTCAAAAACACATGTATATGTAACTGGGAACCAGAGACCTCTTCGGGCCTTCCCATATACTTTTGCATGCATGTGCGCGCGCTCACACACACACATGAATAACAATTATTATTTTATTTTTTAGAAAACTGGAGATATTCAGGAATCGGGTCGCAGTCCTTTCTCTACTCTGTTAATGTTCTGGGTACTTAGCAGACTTTTCTCTCTTCCAGTGCCCAGAGAAGGATCCGAAATGCTTTACTGTAGGAAGTCCAATACCTACACAGGACTGTTTACAGTCGTGTGTGGCTCTTCTGCGTGTATATTGATGGCTAACGGCGCAGAGTGTAACTGGAGCATGTACTTCAACAGGTGGTTTCTGTCCTGATTTTGTTTTCAGGTGTGGTGGAGTGCAATGGAGGGGTGGCTGAAGAGGACGAGGTAGAAGTCATCCTGACCCAAGAGCCTTCTGCTGATCAGGGAGTCCCAAGGGATGCTGTACTACCTGAGCAGTCCCCAGGAGAATTTGACTTTAATGAGTTCTTTAACCTTGACAAGGTGCCGTGCTTGGCTTCGGTGAGTGTAACAGCACATTTGCAAACATGGAGAGTTAGAAAGATGGATAGCTCAATGGATAAAACCCTTGCTGTGTACATGTGAGGACTGAATGAAATTAGATCTCTAGAACTCAAATAAATGTGGCTATCATGGTAGCCCCTCTGTAATCCCAGCACACAGAAAGTAGAGCAAACTGGCTAACAACATTGAGGAAGATGCCTAACATGAACCTCTTGACCTCCACTTGCACAAATGCATATGCACCCACACACAGGAATGTCCATATATGCAACACACACACACGCATGTACATACATACGTAAAATAAATATGTACGGAATCTGGGTGTGGAGGTACACACCTATAATCTTAGCACTTGAGATGCTGAGACAAGAGAAGTTTGAGTCTGAGGTTACTGGAGCTACATAATCATTTCAAGACCAGCCTGACTGCATAGTAACATTCGTCTGAGAAAACAGTTTAATTGAAAAAAAGGATGGAATAACTAATGATGGTTAAGTTTGACCTAGTGTTTTCTTGCTCTTTTTCTCCCCAGGGCGGAGTATCTTTTTTTTTTTTTTTTTTTTTTGAGACAGGGTCATACTATGTAGCCTTAGATGGCCTGGAACCTAGAGAGTCACCTACCTTTGCTTCACAAGTGCCAAGATTAAAGGCATGTACCACCACTCCCCAAATATATGTATTTATAAATATAAAGTCAGTTAAGAAACGTCTACTAAGGAGAGCTGAAATACCACAGCTCCCAGCTCCTCCATCAGCTGATAGCTAACAAGGACATAGCAAAGGATGTCCTGATTTAGAAGTCAGAACTGTGTCCGGTTTCTGTGCAGGAAGAAGGTTCTCCTGTCAGTCCCTGGTTGTTCCTGTGTTAAAAATGACTAAACTTGGCGCTGGAGAGATGGCTCACAGGTTAAGAGCACTGACTGCTCTTCCAGAGGTCCTGAGTTCAATTCCCAGCAACCACATGGTGGTTCACAACCATCTACAATGAAATTTGGTGCCCTCTGGCCTGCAGGCATACCTGAAGACAGAACAATGTATACATAATCTTTAAAAAAAAAATTGACTAAACTTGTTGGGTGTGGTACACCTTTACTCCCAGCACTCAAGAGGCAGAGGCAGTTGGATCTCTGAGTTTGAGGCCAGCTTGGTCTACAAAGTGAGTTACAGGGCTACACAGAGAAACCCTATCTCTTAAAACAAACAAAAAAACCTCAGAACTGTGCTGCTGTTCTCTACCATTTGCCTGTTAAAAAAGGCCTCTTCTCAGGGAGGGCATTTAGTTTTAAAACGATAATTCAGCACCAGAATGAGGCACACCATGTTGATGACTTCAATCAGACATTGCTTAAGATGGAATGACTGAAGGAAATGCTTGGTTCCAACCTGGGTTGGATGAAATTCAATCCTGACAACCTTGAGAAGCCAAAGATAGAAATTAGAGCTAAGAAATTTTCATTATTAAAGCCAAAGGTGGGTCTCAGGGCTACACAGAGAAACCTTGTCTCGAAAAACCAAAAAAAAAAAAAGCCAAAGGTGGCACCACATGTAATCCCAGCACTTGGGAGGTTGAGGGCAGCCAGGCCACACACAGAGACCATACTTAGTGGAGCAAATGAGTGTAGACAAAATACAACTAATTTAATGTAAACAGGAATTATATAAAAAACAAGCCGGGTGTAGTGCCGCACGCCTTTAATCCCAGCCCTCAGGAGGCAGAGGCAGGTGGATTTCTGTGAGTTCAAGGCCAGCCTGGTCTACAAAGTGAGTCCAGGACAGCCAAGGCTACACAGAGACTCTACCCTGTCTCGAAAAACCTAAAACAAAACAAAACAAAAACACACCCCCTAAGGTATAGTTATTGTTTCAAATGTTTAGAAATGTGAAGTTTTAGGGCTGATGACATGAATGAGCACGTAAAGTCACCTGTGGTACAAGCATGATGCCCTGAACTCATGGAAGGAAGGAGAGAACCAGCTCCACAGCTGCGTCTGCCTCTCGAGTGCTGGGATTAAAGGCATGCGCTACCACACCCAACAATTAGACAGCTGTGAACTGTCAAGTGGGTGCAGGGATTTGAACCCAGGTCCTTTGGAAGAGCAGCCAGTGCTCTTAACCACTGAGACATCTCTCCAGCCCCCATGTCTGTGCTTTTTTATGTCCAAATTTGAGTTGCTCATTCAGGAAGGGGATCAGCTCCTAAGTTCTGAAAGTGGTTTTGGGTCAGCAGTGTCAAAGGAAGTTTCAAAGTCAGTGGCTTAACATTTAAATAACTTTCATGTCCTTTTCACCTGTAGTCTGTCATGTTGGCCTCTCTGTCTTGTCAGATGATAGAAGATGTTCTGGGAGAAGGATCCGTCTCTGCCAGTCGCTTCAGTAGGTGGTTCTCTAACCCGAGCCACTCAGGGAGCAGGTCCAGCAGCCTCGGGTCCACACCCCATGAAGAGCTTGAGAGACTCGCAGGTGAGAGAGCGTCACAGTCTAGCCTGGTATGTCAGCTGAGCCCCCGCCATGTTTCATTTTGTCTTCATTGTTCAGTGCTCTTCGAAGGCTAAAGAGGTTTTGCATACTGAAGAGCCTTCAGTTTCTGTTCTTTTTATGCTTTGGAAGGGACACTTGTAAAGCTCAATGACCCCAACTATGAATGTGTTTATTTACAAAATCAGGTCTGGAGCAAGCCGTCCTCTCTCCTGGACAGAACTCGGGGAATTATTTCGCTCCTATACCATCAGAAGACCATGCTGAAAATAAAGTGGACATTTTAGAAATGCTACAGAAAGCCAAAGTGGATTTAAAACCTCTTCTTTCTAGCCTTTCTGCAAATAAAGAAAAACTTAAGGAGAGCTGTAAGTGTTTGAGAATCTGCTTTAGGTATTTTAAGTTCACATGTTCTTAAAGTTCTAGTGTGTTTTACATCAAGTCAGGTGCAAGGTGGGATTTGGTTAATGTTTTTCAAAAAGACTCAGTCATGTTAACACACAGCCTTTAATCTTTTAAGCTCTGGCTAGCCTAGAACTTGCTATGTAAGCTAGGTTGACCTATAACTCACAAAGAACCTCTGGCCTCTGCCTCCAGAGTGCTGGTATTAAAGGTGTGCACCACAGCTGACCTCCGATATTTTCTGTAGGCCCAGTAGCAACAGCTCAGTGAATGTTCCTGTGCTCCCCAAGCATAGCTTGCCTGTGCCTCACAACTGTGCCTCCATTGCCAGGTTCTTACTTGGGCAGCAAGTGCTTTCATCAGTTAGGGTTAGGAGCCCACCATGCCTTCTTGCCTTTGAGCTGTCTGGGTTCCTGTGCATGGCAGCAAAGTCCAGAGACATTTAATACAGGGATCTTTCTGCAGAACACACGGGGTCTTGTCACGTTTTTTGAGACAGTGTCTCTCTATGTAGTTCTCATTGTCTTGGAACTCACCATGTAGGTATCTTACCAAGTTTTGAAAACTCATACCCTAAGTTACCATCCCAGATCTAGCATCTAAATATTTTTTAGTGTAATTTATTTTTATTTATTTCTTCCTTATGTGAATGTATATTTGTCTGTGTATGTGCCAAGGAGGTGAGAGAGGTACAGGTTCTCTGAGTCTAGAGTCCAGGCAGTTGTGAGCTGTCGTGTGGGTACTGGGAACTGAACCCGGCTCCTTTATAAAAATGATACGTGCTCTTAACCACTGAGATATTCCCTCCCTTTTTTTTTTTTTTTTTGAGACAGGTTCTCGTTAGTCCTGGGTGTCCTGAAATTCACTATGTACAGCTGGCCTCAAACTCACTTAGATCTGTCTGCCTCTGCCTCATGAGTGCTGAGATTAAAGGTGTGCACCACCATGCCCAGCCATCTCCTCCTATATACATAATTACAGCCTTTTTCCTACTAAGAAACTGATTTTAAGTGTTCAGTTTGTCTGTTTTCAGTGTCAGCCTTTTTGACAGCCTCACTGAGTCACAAGATAATTGTCATGACAGCCAACGAGAATTCCTACCAAATACCCCTTTGTTAGTGTAACAAGAACTTTCTCAACTTCTCAGCACATTCAGGGGTTGTACTTTCAGTGGAAGAGGTAGAAGCAGGGCTCAAGGGCTTGAAGGTGGACCAGCAAGTGAAGAATTCAACTCCCTTCATGGCAGAACATTTAGAGGAGACCCTGAGTGCTGTAACTAGCAATCAACAACTCAAGAAAGATGGAGATATGACTGCATTCAACAAACTAGTGAGCACCATGAAGGCAAGCGGAACGTTGCCTGCTCAGCCCAAAGTCAGTGTAAGTATTCAGTGCAGCCTCAGCAGCCTCTTCTCCCTGTTTCTGTCACCTCTCACGGCATAGTAAGTGGGTTTTATGAAGGTACCTGAGTAGATCAAAGTTCAGAAGTTGTTGGTCTTTAGTGTTTGTTTCTTAATTATGGATATGCTATTTATTAGTAGAAAAAGCATATCTGTGGATGATATGCATGTTTGGGACAATAAGATGACTGAATAATTCAATCTATTGTGATTCCTGCATGACTTTACGAGGTCTTTTCCTAAGGAAGGAAAATAATTGAGTTGTGGATATAGCCCAGTTGTGAGAAGCACACACCTAATATGTGGGATTACCACTGCAGAAATGTACAAAAAAGACATTTATCCCTTGAGCTGAACTGAACATTCATGTATCTGTAACCCTAGTATCTGAGAGGGTCAGGAGCTCGGGCCACCTGAGACCTGATTGATTTTTGTGTGTTTGTTTGCTTGAGACATTTTCTCTGTAGCCTTGGCTGGCCTTGAGCTCACGCTATAGACCAGGCTAGGCTCTGAGAGGGGTTAGTCACCGTCACCTGACCATACGGTTAAAAAAAAAAAAAAAAAGATGTATTTAATCTTATGTATATGAGGTCTGTGTGTACGTCTGTCTATATACTACTTATATGCCTGGTGCACACAGAAGCCAAAGTAGTGCACACAGAACTGCCCTGAAACTGGAATTTCAGATGGTTGTGAGTCAACTTGTGGGCTCCTGCAACTGAATACAGGACCTCTGGAAGAGCAGACAGTGTGCTTAACCACTGAGCCACCTCTCCAGCCAATTATAGTAAAATCTTTTATTTTCACACTTTGTAGTCACTCTCAGGTGAATTATCTGTTTTCTTTCTTTCTTTCTCTCTTTCTTTCTCTCTCTTTCTTTCTCTTTCTCTCTCTCTCTCTTTCTTGGTTTCTCAAGACAGGGTTTCTCTGTGTCACAGCCCTGGCTATCCTGGACTCGCTTTGTATACCAGGCTGGCCTTGAACTCAAAGAGATCCGCCTGCCTCTGTCTCCCAAGTGCTGGGATGTGCCACCACACCCGGCTGTTTTCTTTTTCTTTTTTCTCTTTTGGTTTTTCGAGACACAGATTCTCTGTGTAATAGAGCTCTGGCTATCCTGGACTCTCTTTGTAGACTAGGCTGGCCTCAAATTCATAGAGATCTGCCAGCCTCTGTCTCCCGAGTGCTAGGATCAAAGGTGTGTGCCACCACACCCTGCTAATTACCTGATTTCTTGATTAGAGTGTCACAGATTTATTAACAATCCAAAGATGGAGCTGAGAATAGTCAGTGGAAGTTAGTAGTCACCAGCTTAGAAAGTAGGGTCTTGGTAATTACAAGTTCAGAGTACATATTGAAAACAAAGACAGTTGTTTTACAAGACAGTTCTACCCTCTTAATTTACTAATAGTAAAAAACTGTGACTGGGGGCTGGAGAGATGGCTAAGAGATTAAGAGCATTGGTTGCTCTTCTAGAGGTCTTAAGTTCATTTCCCTGCAACCACATGGTGGCTCACAACCATCTATAATGGGAGCTGGTGCTCTCTTCTGACCTTTAGGCATACCTGCGGACAGAACACTATATCCATAATAAATAAATAAAATCTTTTTTTAAAAATGCTGACTGATTTTTGTTTTTAATTTATGAGCATAAACCTAGTTTATGCAGGTTTATATTTTTGGTTGTGAGCCTACCTTTAATGACTGAGTTCTCTCTCCAATCCCTTATGCAGGTTTATAACCTGTGCTGATTTGGATCGTCATAGTGTTTAGAGAGTTAGTGTCAGCCATGGTCTTCATGTTACACCGTCCCTTGGTGAAAACCAAGTGATGGGGAAGAAGATAGATCAGAAGAATGAAGCCTAGACTCAGTTGCTGTCTTATATCAAATCTGTCCGATTGAATTTTTCCTCTTTTCCTCCATTTTTTTTTTTTTGACTAGAAACTACAAGTAGTTAAAGTGTCAACAGCAATAAATGTTTGATTAACTGTGTCTTTTTTTTTAATGCATTTTAAAAATAGTTCCCAGGCTGGGTGTGGTGGCACAGGCCACTACTAGGGAGGCAGAGGCAGGCGGATCTCTGTGAGTTCAAGGCCAGCTTGGTCTATATAGTGAGTTCCAGGACAGCCACAGCTACACAGAGAAGCCCTGTCTCAAAAAACAAGGAAAAAAACAAAACATAAAAAGGATGTAGATATAACTCAACTCTCCTGCTCTCCTTTCCTGTTACCTTGCGGGTTTGGCATTGACTAGTTTTTTGGTTTTTGGTTTTTTTCCATTCAAATCTTGTCATAGGGTTTGCTTTTCCTTTTGTGAATCTCCAAAGAAATGAAGGCAAAAGAACTGGGAGCAGTTGGGAGGAGAAAGCAGAGAATGGCAAGTTTGAGAGCAACTTGGGCTACATAGACAACTCTATCTTGAAAGAAAAAAAGAAAGGGGAAACTCAGTATTTCATATCTCAACCTTTGATTTCACAATATTGACCCAGAGTCACTTGGTTTGATATTGGAGTTTCAGTGCTTTGTGTATATCTAGTTTCAGGTGTGGTGAGGGAATGAGCCTCAGACACCTTCTAGTAAGATGGATAATGTAAAGTAGCTAGATAAATATTTACACAAACTCAGGGTGCATCCCTGTTGTTTGGTTTGCATGTGAGATCCTGATCTAGTGCAAGTCAATGTCTTCAGTCATTATTCATGAGTACCAGTTCTCATCTGATACTGTCCATCTCAGTGATGAAGTTCATCCCAAACTGTGTTACACGGACTTGCAGACTCTTGTAAATACACTAAGCCATGTAGTGTAAGTCACTTATTAAAATCATCGGCACTTAGCCCCAATTCCAAAACCAACAATAAAAGGCTTGGAGCCTGCTATGGACTTAGACAGAGCCATCTAATGGAAGGGGAATTGCATCAGAAAGTACTGCTGGCTGAGCTCAGTTGCCATACTGTTACAATATGAAATGAGGCCAGCAGAGTACCAGGCATCCTGTGCTGAGATACCTCTGAGGAATCACACCATGCAACAGGCCTGGTATAAAGGTTTACTTATTTTGGTTTTACAAGACAGAGTTTCTCTGTCTATCCTTGGCTCTGCTGGACTCGCTTTGTAGACCAGGCCGAACTCAGAGATCTGCCTGCTGCTGCCTCCCGAGGGCTGCCTCCAGTGCACCACCACGCCTGGCCTGTTGTAAAGGTTTATTAAAAGTTAAGGGAGTAAGGGCAGGGAATAGGAGCAGAACCATGGAGGGGAAGCTGAAACAGACGAGAAAAGGGTGTGGAAGACGGAGGGAAAGAGAAAAACTAAGAGACAAGGACAGAGAGGTGGAGGAAGAGACTTTTATCTCGCCCACTTGGCGCACCTGTCAACAGGTGATGGTGTAACCAACCAGGACTCTGAAGGACCCGTGAAGTCAGGCTAGTGGAAACGCCTGTAGAATTATACATACAGTATTCAGACGGTGCAAGACCATTGCCAGATTCAGAGCAGAAAGGAGATTGAATTTTGTCCTGCATATGAGACATTTTAAGGAGCTTAACTTAAAATAGTAACATTTAAGATTCTGGGGCCTTGAGGTTTTGTTTTGAGACAGGATCTCTCTATGTTGCCCTGGCTGTCCTGGAACTCACTGTGTATTCCAGGCTAGTCTTGAACTCAGATCTAACTGCCTCTGTCTCCTTAGTCCTGGGATTTAAGGATGTGTGTTAACACCTCTAGCTGAAACTTTGAAACAGTAACAACTCTAGCCAAATTTGCATGTTGTTCCTTATTTTTGTTATAATTTTGTGACCCTTAGATCCAATCCAGAACCTTGTCCATCCTGGCCATGTTTTGTGCAGCCCAAGCTTGCCTCAAACTCTTGATCCTTCTGCCTCAACCACCAGAGTGCTAGAAAAAGTAGTGTGTACCACCATCGTGTCTAGTCATGTTTCTTCTTTGTTAGTGGTGGTTTGCTTTATTTTTAAAGATTTGTTTATTTTTGTTTCAAATATATGTATGTTTGATGTGCATGTATGTATGTGCATTTACCACTGAACCATCTCTCCAGCCCTTGTTTTTTGGGGTGGTTTTTTTGTTTGTTTGGTTTTTGGGTTTTTTTTGGGGGGGGTGTTTTTGTTTTTGGAGACAGGGTTTCTCTGTGTATATCTGACTGTCCTGGACTCACTTTGTAGACCAAGCTGGCCTCGAACTCAGATCCACCAGCCTCTGCCTCCCAAGTGCTGAGATTAAAAAGCGTGTGCAAGCCGGGCGGTGGTGGCGCACGCCTTTAATCCCAGCACTTGGGAGGCAGAGGCAGGCGGATCTCTGTGAGTTCGAGGCCAGCCTGGTCTACAAAGTGAGTCCAGAACAGCCAGGGCTACACAGAGAAACCCTGTCTCGAAAAACCAAAAAAAAAAAAAAAAAAAAGCGTGTGCCATTACGCTCAGCTCAGCCCTGTGTTTTTTGATACTTTGCTCAATGAATCTTGTTAATGATAATGATCTGTAAAGGTTACTTCAAAATGATCTCATAAATTATGTTATATCTGACTACTCCTCAGTCTCACATTTATCTATGTATTTATGCAGTGTTCTACCTGCATGTATGCCTACAGGCCACAGGAAGGCACCAGATCTCACTGTAAGTGTCATGAGCCACCATGTGGTTGCTGGGAATTGAACTCAGGACCTCTGGAAGAGCAACCAGTGCTCTTAACCTCTGAGCCATCTCTCCAGCCCTCAATCTCACCTTATTCATTCATTCATCTATTTGTCATAGTGTTACACAGGAACAGATTATTGCTGTCTTTGGGAGTACTTCCTAATGACTGTTCATGTACATGGGAAGGGTCTTTTGAGATATGTGGATGTGTGGGATGAGAGCAAGGAGTTGGTTGGAAGTTTTCTGTGATTGACCATCATTCTGCTGCTGTCAGCTCCCTTGGGAGTATTTCCTGTATGTTTGTGATCTCCAGTGCATAAACTGTTGAAGTTGAAAGCAGTTTTCTTCCTTTATTTCTTTAGCGAAACCTTGAAGGTCACTTGTTGGCCCCTGCTGAGATTCCAGGCCAGCCTGTCCCTAAAAACATCCTACAGGTATGTTACAGTCTTACAGTGATCTATTTGTGGCGATCTGATATACCAAGCTTGCTACTAAGTTTGTTCTGCTATGCTGCTAATCCCAGTCGGTGGGGGATGGTGTCTTTGAATGTTTCTGAATTGCTGGTTTGGAGTTTCTGTGGAACTTGAGTGCCTAGTCTGTATTTGCAGCACTAACTTAAAGCAAATGTTGGTAGCTAAACATTTGTGTTAATGTCTTGCATGTATAGGTGCCAGATCCTCAGTACTGCAAGAGTCATTGGCTAGCTTCCAAAAGTGAATTATATTTCAAAGCTTTTTTGACTAGAAGAAAGAAGTAGGTTTGTTCACAAGGATCTGGCATTTCTGCCTATAGGAACTTCTGGGTCAACCGGTTCAGAGACCTGCTCCTTCCAATCTTCTCAGTGGCCTTATGGGGAGCTTGGAGCCTACTGCATCTTTATTGAGCCAAAGAGCGCCCTCTCCTCCTATGTCACAGGTGTTTCAAACCCGAGCACCCTCAGCAGACTACCTTCATCCAAGGATACCATCACCAGTCGGTAACTACTGCATCAGCAGTGCTGGGGATCAAACCTAGAGCCTCATGCCTGCCAGTGAAGCATTCTACCACTGACTTAGCTTCCCAATATAGTAACACCTCTTAAGCATGTTTGTCTTCCAGTTAAGTCCATGTTGGTTATACTTGTTCCCTAGACTTGGCAGTCTTTTTCAACAACTTGCTTAAAGAATTTTAAAAGAAATCTATAAATGTGTTATACTGATTTCTATAGAGAGTGTGTGGTCAAGGTGGAAGGTAGTTTACTATCTAGCTACCTTTTGTTTTTGTTTTTTCAAGACAGGGTTTCTCTGTGTAACAGCCCTGGCTGTCCTGGACTCACTTTGTAGACCAGGCTGGCCTTGAACTCACAGAGATCCACCTGCCTCTGCCTCCCAATTGCTGGGACTAAAGGCATGCACCACCACACCCGGCCATTACAAACAACTGTGAGCTGCCGTGTGGGTGCTGGGATTTGAACCCGGGTCCTTTGGAAGGACAGCCAGTCCTCTTCAGCACTGAGCCATCTCTCCAGGCCCCTAGCTACTCTTTTTTTTTTTTTTTTTTTGTTTTTGAGACAGGGTTTCTCTGAATATCCTTGTCTGTCCTGGACTCGCTTTGTAGACCAGGCTGGCCTTGAACTCACAGAGATCCGCCTGCCTCTGCCTCCCAAGTGCTGGGATTAAAGGCGTGCGCCACCACCGCCCGGCGCTAGCTACTCTTTTAAGTAAACATATTCATAGTAAATTTCTTTGTATAGCTCTATAGTTTTCTTGTTTCAAGAATTCAGCTGAAATTAGTTAATTTGGATTCTTACGTCTCTCCTTGATAAAGAACTTTATGAAGTCAGGAGTGATGATTGTACATTCCTGTAATCTCAGCTTGAGATGAGACAGGAGGATTTTTTTTTTTTTTAAGATTTTTATTATGTATACAGTGTTCTGTCTGCAGGTATATCTGCAGGCCAGAAGAGGGCACCAGATTTCATTATGGATGGTTGTGAGCCACCATGTGGTTGCTGGGAATTGAACTCATGAAGGCACGACCTCTGGAAGAGCAGCCAGTGCTCTTAACCGCTGAGCCATCTCTCCAGCCCGAGACAGGAGGATTTTTAACTTTTTTTTTTTTTTGGTTTTTCGAGACAGGGTTTCTCTATGTAGCCCTGACTGTCCTGGACTCGCTTTGTAGACCAGGCTGGCCTCGAACTCACAGAGATCCACCTGCCTCTGCCTTCCAAGTGCTGGGATTAAAGGCGTGCGCCACCACCACCCGGCGATTTTTAACTTTTAAAGCCACACTGGGCTACATAATAAGTCTGAGGCTACATGGAGGAGCCAGTCACAGAGTAGCAGGCAGTTGAGGTTGGTGCACAGTGAGCTGAGAAGTCCTGTGGTTTTTTCAGAATGCATTGAAGAAGTAATTTCAGCTGTGTTAGTGTTTCTGCCATTGAACCACCTTAGGCCAATTGTTCCTTTCCTTTGTCAGTCATATACATTCCTTAATATTTCTTCACAGTTGTATAGAGTTGTATGGAAAGAGTGTGACCCCTAAAACCCTGGACTCTGCTTTAGTACCAGCTGGCTTGTCAAGCATGGCCAGTGTGCTCAATAGAAATGCTCTTAGCCAGAGAGTTCTCAGCTCTGAAAAGGACAAAGGTGACAGCTTAATGGGAAGGTTATTCCAGCAAGTGAGGCCATTAAGAGCTTTGCTTAAGGTCCAGATATTGTGGAAGGAGGCAGGGAAGGGAACATCTTACCAGGCCAGAGAAGCAGCATTTGCTGTTGAGCAGAGGCCAACGTGCTGGTGGGGTGCTTATGCTGTCCTGGGCTCTAGTGCTTGGTATTCATTGATCCTGAAACTTTCCTGGCAGGTTTCCCATCGGGACCCCAGCAGCTGCTTGGAGATCCATTCCAAGGCATGCGCAAGCCCATGAGCCCTGTCACAGCCCAGGTCAGGCTGAGTTTCTCAGACCCAGTCTCTTTGCCCTTTCACCCTTGCTGTTGCTTGTGGGGTAGAATTGAATTGCAACAATGAAATGCCTTGACTATAGTCAAGTTCACACAGAGGAGAAAATTTCTGGGTGATGAGTACTATTTAAAATTTTAAAGATATTTTTAGATTTACTTATTTTATGTATATGAATGTTTTACTTCCATACATGTTTTTGTACCATGTGTGTGCTCATTGCCCAAGGAGTTTTGAAGAAGGCATTGGATCCCCTGCAATTGGAGTTATGGATGGTTGTGAACTGACATGTGGGTCTGGGAGTTGAACCCAGATATTCTGCAATAGCAATAAATGTTCTTAACCACTGAGCCGTCTCTCGTCCCACTATTTACATTTTTTTTTTTTTTTTTTTTTTTTTTTTTGGTTTTTCGCGACAGGGTTTCTCTGTGTATCCTTGGCTGTCCTGGACTCACTTTGTAGACCAGGCTGGCCTCGAATTCACAGTGATCCGCCTGCCTCTGCCTCCCAAGTGCTGGGATTAAAGGCGTGCGCCACCACCGCCCGGCTTATTTAAAATTTTTAAATACTGTTCAGTGGTCAGCAGCATAACTTAGTTATTTGTAGTATTCAATTTTGTCAGCTACCAGTGAAACCATGAGACAGACCTTTGTGGGAAATGCATTAAACTTGCTCATTCTTTTACTGGTTCTCTTTTCCCCTGCTATTTCTGTTGAGCAGATGAGCCAACTAGAAATACAGCAAGCTGCTTTGGAGGGCCTGGCCCTACCACATGACCTTGCAGTACAGACAGCACCCTTCTACCAGCCTGGTTTTAGCAAACCACAAGTGGACAGAACGAGAGATGGACTCAGAAGCAGGTAAATTACTAAACTTACTTATTTGGATACAGTCTTCTTGAGATTGGTAAATCATATGTCATAAATATAGCTGTTGAATATGCTGATCCAAATGTAAGATGAAATTCTATCTCAC
>CAJQZJ010031795.1:2397927-2428827 GCA_907164525.1 Lophiomys imhausi | reverse complement strand
ATATATATATATAATGCTGTCAATTCTCAGTTTGATTTGAATTAGTGTCTCGGAGATAGACCATTAGTTGCATTAGAAACTGCTAATTGCTGCTGCCCCCTACCTCTGGAGTATACCAGTCCCCAAGTGAAGGCTTTTAGCCACCCCACTGTGTAATCTACAACTAAACTATGTACAAGCCTAGATTACCCTTTATGCCCAAAGGCCTTGATTCCCTTTGTTCTCTCTCCTTAGCTGCTGCTGCTTTTGGTTTTGTTTTGTTTCTCAGACCTGGTTTTTCTGCATTGCCCTGGCTGTCCTGGAGCTCGCTCTGTACCAGGCTGGCCTCAAACTCACAGAGATCCACCTGTCTCTGCCTCCCGAGTGCTGGGATTAAAGGTGTGTAACACCACTGCCTGGCTTCTCCTTTGCTTCTTACTGGTCTCACCTAGCTTAATGCGGCTTCTTCTTGCAAGTAGCTTCCAGGGAGTCTCTGGAATTCTGTTCCTTATTCCCTTGTGCTTTATTTTCTCACTGTACCTTGTTATTATCTTTCATCTGTATCCCTTGTTTTGCCTCAGGTTATCAACTGCTCCCACTATACAGAGCTTTTGTCCTCCCTCATGTTTTAGCATGTAGTTCTTCATAGTTTGAATTTTTTTAATTTATTTTTATTTTATGTGCATTGGTGTTTTGCCTACACATGTGTCTGTATGAGGGTATTGGATCCCCAGGAACTAGAGTTACAGACAGTTGTGAACTGCCATGTGGGTGCTGGGAATTGAACCCAGGTCCTCTGGAATAGTAGACAGTGCTCTTAACTGCTCAGCCATCTCTCCAGCTCTCATATTTTGAATATTTGAGAAATTAAATTGGATAAGTGAAGGTATGCTAAAGTTCTTGGACTAGTCTTGAATTACATGGTTTTAGGTTTTGAGTTACATGGTTGTTTAGCATTAAGTAGTTTGGAGCTGCCGGGCGGTGGTGGCGCATGCCTTTAATCCCAGCACTTGGGAGGCAGAGGCAGGCCGATCTTTGTGAGTTCAAGGCCAGCCTGGTCTACAAAGTGAGTCTAGGACAGCCAGGGCTACACAGAGAAACCCTGTCTCAAGGAAAAAAAAAAAAAGTAGTTTGGAGCTGACACTGTTAATTGATTTGTTCACAGGCAACAACGACTGTTAAAGTCACCAGCACCCATGCACCGAGGAAATTCTTCTCCCCCAGCTCCCGCTGCCTCCATCACAAGCATGGTCAGTGACCTTTAGTGCCTGATAAGATTTCTCCATCTAGTTATCTGTGTTGCACCAGTGTGTTCCCTGTGTCTCTGAATGCTTTCCACAGGAATACTGACCTTTTGTGTCTATCTGTTTATTAGGTCTTTCTTTCCTAATCCATTATTCTAGTAAGGAATACTTTCCTACATTGAAGAAAGGATGCTCTAGCAGATAGATGAACTTGCATCAGGACACAATGAGACATTGGTGCTTAAAAAAAAACCAGATGATCCTGGCCTGGTGACACACACCTTTAATCTCAGCACGTGGGAAGCAGAGACAAACAGATCTCTGATTTTTTTTTTTTTCATGTGCATTGGTGTTTTGCCTGCATGTGTATGTCTGTGTAAGGGTGTCAGATCACTGGAAATGGAGTTACAGACAGTTGTGAGCTGCCACCTGGGTGCTGGGAATAGAACCTGGGTCCTCTGGAAGAACACCCAGTGCTCTTAACATCTGAGCCGTCTCTCCAGCCCCCAGATCTGTTTTTTTTTTTTGGGGGGGGGGTTTGGTTTTTCAAGACAAGGTTTCTCTGTGTAGCCCTGGCTGTGCTGGACTCACTTTGTAGACCAGGCTGGCCTTGAACTCGCAAAGATCCGCCTGCCTCTGCCTCCCAAGTGCTGGGATTAAAGGTGTGCGCCACCACCGCCCGGCTTTTTTTGGTTTTTTGAGACAGGGTTTCTCTGTGTAACAGCTCTGGCTGTCCTGGACTCACTTTGTAGACCAGGCTGGCCTCAAACTCACAGAGATCCGCCTGCCTCTGCCTCCCGAGTGCTGGGATTAAAGGCGTGCGCCACCACCACCCCGCTCCCAGATCTGATTTTTAAGGCAAACATGGGCCTTAATGTGAGGGTCTAGTGAGACCCTGTCTTAAAAACAAACCAAAATAACTGGTATGGGGAAGTAGAAGGACAAAGGTAAGGCAGGAGATAAGAGTCTAGTCACGTCACAGGGAGTCCCAGTGAACATGCTGGCAAGTCTACAAAATTGTTCTGTTGTGGGTTTGTTTATTTGTGGTTATAAGTCTATTTACCACTGGCTTTTTTTTTTTTTAATTTCACTCCTACAGACCAACAAGGGGGAAAAAACAATTGTGTGCTTCAGATCTCCATATGAGTCTCTGCACTAAATATTTCAAAGGCTCTTGCTAAAGGAAAAATACTAGGAACAAAGGGTATCATAGATTCTGAGGTGGTCACTGAAACATCCCTTCCCTGTATACCAAGGTATAGCCATCCATGTCCTTCCCTCTTCCCAGCCCCATCCCAGACTTGAGAAACATAAGAACACAGACAGACCTATTTTTACAAGGTTGCGAATAAGGGCTGAAGCTCTTGGGACAATGACTACCCGCCCTTTTGTTTTCTTCCAGTAGCTATAGACCAGAATATTAGAGTTGCCTCTGCCCATCTAGGCAAAATGAGGACTCTTCACCCTATTGACATGGCTTCAACTGTGAAGCCAGACTCAAGGGCAAGTGCTTCCAAGCATGTCTAACATTGTAGGTTTAATCCCAGGTACCCAAAAAAGAGAAAAGCAGCACTAGCTTACTACTGTCAGGGAAAGGCACATGCTGATTCTGCCTGTTCTTCTCTGCAGCTTTCTCCTTCCTTCACCCCTACCTCAGTGATCCGGAAGATGTATGAGAGCAGAGAGAAGAGCAAGGAGGAAACAGCACCTGGAACAGTGGTTCCTGGTGATGGTAAAGAAAATACTCAGAAGGCCAGTGAAGGTACTGCTTAGCCTGAGTCAACATGCACATGACTGCAGTGTCAGGGAGATGGGTCGGTGAACTCAGTCAGACTTGTCCCCTTGAGATTGTGGCCAGCTGGGATAAAGATATGCTTTATCTTACCATTCCTACTAGTCTTCCCTATGATTTTTACTAGTCTTCCAAGTTGAATGACAAATTCATTTGGCATATTAATACAGCTCACGTCTGTTTAACATTTATGTGTATTGCCTATGGGTGTATCTGCACCATGTGCATTCAGTGACCAGGGAGGCCATAAGAGGACATCAGAACCTCTAGAACTGGAGCTGCAAGTGGTTGTGAGCCATAGCTGGCTCCTAGGAATAGGTCATCTATGTCTGTAACCTGAGCTGTTTTGTTTTGGGGGACAAGCAGACTTTACACTGGATCCATCCCTTCCCTTTTCTCCCAAGCATGAGGACTAAACTTCAGTAACCATGCACAATTTTAATTCAACTACTTTTACTTCTAGAAGGTTCTCCACACTTGTACAATGGGTAAAACATGGGTGTAAGAGCCTTTCAGAACTATACAAAAAATGTACGAACTTATAAGTTGCACAGTAGAGATTGCAGAAGGCATGTGAATAGTTTCCTGTAAATGAAGGTTGATGAGGAATGGAGAATTGGTTTGAGAGCCTCCTGACAGTATTTTGAGAAGCTTTGAGGAAAACGTGGTGGTCTTGTTGTTCAGGAAGCTCAACTTCTTTTTTGTTTTTTTTTTTTTTTTTTTTTGGTTTTTCGAGACAGGGTTTCTCTGTTTAACAGCTCTGGCTGTCCTGGACTCGCTTTGTAGACCAGGCTGGCCTCGAACTCGCAAAGATCCGCCTGCCTCTGCCTCCCAAGTGCTGGGATTAAAGGCGTGCGCCACCACCGCCCGGCTTCTTTTTTGTTTTTTGAGACAGGGTTTCTTTGTGTAGCCCTGGCTATCCTGGACTTGCTTTATAGACCAGACTGGCCTCAAACTCACAGAGACCTGCCTGCCTCTGCCTCCTGAGTGCTAGGATTAAAGGTGTGTGCCACCATGCCCAGCTACTCAGATTCTTTTTGTTAGGCTATGGATTGATATAATTTTATACCTACTTGACTACATAAGCTAAAAGGCATTTTAATCTCAAACAGCTGGCAAGGACACTGATGACTCCACATAGACTGAAGATAGCACCATTTGCATGGAGCAAGACACTTAACTAAGTTGGACCACTTTCTCAGTTTAGTATTGGCTGAAGGCAGCTTTGGGTTTTGTTTTGTTACTGATTTTGTTGGTTTTATTTGAGACAGGATCTCACTGTGTACCCCTGGCTAACCTCAAACTCACAGAGATCTACTTGTCTCTGCCTCCAAATCCTAGGATTACCACCCCCACACCTGGCAACTTGTGCTTTTTGTTTTCAAATAATGTCAAGAGTTTTTTTAGGCTGTATCAAAAATTCTTTATGCAGGGTAATGTAACTCAGTGGTAGAGTACTTGCTTATTACCATGTACAAGGCCATGGATTCATGTCTAATACCCCTCAAGAAAGGAAAATGACAAAAACAAAGTCCATTATTCCAGCAAAAAATTTGAAGACAGGAGCTGGAGAGATGGCTCAGCAGTTAAGAGCACTGGCTGCTCTTCCAGAGGTCCTGAGTTCAATTCCCAGCCACCACATGGTGGCTCACAACCATCCACAATGTGATCTGATGTCCTCTTCTGGTTGCAGGTGTTCATGCAGATAGAACACTCATATACATAAAATAAATGAATAAATCTTTTTTTTTTAATTTTTTGAAGACCTTAAAACTTGGCATCTATAAGCCACAAAGATGGGTCAGCACCAGCTGCTCCTCCAGAGGACCTTTGTTCAATTCTCAGCACCCACATGGCAGCTCACAACCATCTACAGTTTCAGCCCTAGTGTATCCAGCACCCTCTTCTGGCCTCTGTGGGCACTGAACTTAGGTGGTACACAGACATATGCGCAGACAGAACACCCATCCATGTCCATAAAATAAAACATGAAGGTTAAAACAAAATCTTGGCATCCAATCCTAGTTTGAGGACTAACTACTTTGTAGAGTTGTGGGTTTGTATGTGTGTCTGCATTTAAAGCAAATGGCTGTCCATGAAATCATCTACCCTGGTTAAGTGGAATCAAATAATAATTGTCAACTTTTTTAAAAGTAAGATCTGCTGGGCTGTTGGGAATTGAGATAAATTGGGAAAGATCGTCAATACCAAAATATTCTGTGACTGAATCATTACAGAGAACCTGCTGTCATCTAATCCCACACCCAATACTGATCAAGACTCTTCTCCTACAACAAATCCTAAACTTTCGACATTACAGCGGTCTTCATGCTCCACCCCACTGTCCCAGGCCAACCGTTATACCAAAGAACAAGATTATCGACCTAAAGCACCTGGGAGGAAAACGCCCACCTTGGCCTCTCCAGTTCCAGGAACACCTTTTCTCCGCCCTACCCACCAAGTTCCCCTCGTCCCTCATGTTCCTATTGTTCGGCCTGCTCACCAGCTTCACCCAGGGTTAGTCCAAAGGTTGATAGCCCAAGGAGTACATCCACAGCATCTTCCAAGTTTGCTCCAAGCCGGTGAGTTTCTGACTGGGTATAGCCATTGGTCCTTGTATAAAAAATGCTGCCACTAATTAAAGTGTTGCATTATGGTAGGTATTCCAAAAAGACCTTACTAGATTCTTCTGCCTAAAGTAATGGACAATGGGTCCAATTCAGTCTCAGCCCCTTAGCCCATGAAAAGATTAGGAAACCTAACCTGCAAGGCAGGGGTGGCACATTCCTTTAATCGTAGCACTAGGGAGAGGCAGGTGGATCTCTGTGAGTTTGAGGCCAGCCTGGTCTACAAAGTGAGTTCCAGGACAGCCAGGATTATTATACAGAGAAACCCTGTCTCAACCAAAAAGAAAAAAAAAAAAAAAAAAGGAAACCTTACTTTGGCATTTGTTTAAAATTGTTTTTGTGGCCTGAATGTGGGTGCACATGCCTTTAATCTCAGCACTAGGGAGGCAGAGGCAGTCGAAGCTCTTGAGTCTACGACAGCCAGTCTCAAAAAAAACCTGACTGGAGGGAAAAAAAAAAAGGGAATTCTGTGTGTGCACACTTGTGTCCTGGCACATGTATCGAGGCAGAGGCAGACAGATCTTTGAGTTTGAGGCCAGACTGTGGTCTACAAGAGCTAATTCCAGAACAGCCAAGGCTACAAAGAGAAACCCTGTCTTGAAAAATAGAAGTGGCCTTTCACTATCTTTTAAAAGGGGGGGGGGGGCATGGTGGCACACGCCTTTAATCCCAGCACTAGGGAGGCAGAGGCAGGTGGATCTCTGAGTTCAAAGCCAGCCTGGTCTACAGAGTTGAGTCCAGGACAGTCAAGGATACACAGAGAAACCCTGTCTCAAGAAAAACAAAGTGTGCCAGCACACCTAACTCTTTATTCTTGTAAGTTTCCAAATCTGTAAAAACATTAAATTTGAAAATTTTAGGTACATTGACACAACTTCTCAGAAGTTTCTTTCTCCCCATCAGGTGTGCTTCCTCCTGGGATAGACATGGCTCCTTTACAAGGACTATCGGGCCCGCTCCTGGGTCAACCCTTGTACCCTTTCTCTGCTGCTAGTCACCCTCTCCTAAACCCTCGTCCTGGGACCCCTTTGCATCTGGCAGTGATGCAGCAACAGCTACAGCGCTCAGGTAAGGTTCAGCAATGGGCCAGGCCAGCTGACCGCATGGAAAGGTTGAGACAATCAAGACAGGGTTTCTCTGTGTAGCCCTTGCTGTTCTGAACTAACTTTGTAGACCAGCGATCCGATGGCTCTGACTCCCAAACGCTGGAATTAAAGGTGTGTGGACCATGCCTGGCTTAGCCTGTCCTTTTAAGTACAGTTGTCACTAGAAAAACAGGTGAAGTCAATTGACCTGTGCAATCTCTGGAGTGACTATAACTGGAACGACAGTGGGACCCAGACGTGCTCTGGCTTTGCCTTTAACCTCTTTAAAGGCTGAGACTCTTTCCTAATAGGTGGTTATGTCAGCCTTGGTGGGTTTACATATTTTATGGCTTCCAAGTTCCTTACTTAGCTTTCCTATGTAAAGTCATCTAGCATTCTGCACTTTTTTTTTAGGACTTCCCATCCTGGAAAGTAAACTAGCAAAGTAAGTCAGAAAATACTATCAGTAGTGACAGCAGGACTTGGGAGTATCCAGGGGGTCTTAGTAGACTTACAAAGTTTTGTGGGTGGAGTGGATGAAACAAAGCCTGGTGTACTGACACTCTTCTCTCCATAGTTCTGCATCCCCCAGGCCCTGGTTCCCAGGCAGCAGCTATCAACCTTCAGAGTCCTCAGAATGTGCCTAGCCGGTCAGGCATGTCCCACATGCACTCCCAGCTGGAGCATCGCACCAGCCAAAGGAGCACCTCCCCTGTGGGCCTTGCCAAATGGTTTGGCTCAGATGTGCTACAGCAGCCTCTGCCCTCCATGCCTACCAAAGTCATCAGCGTAGATGAACTGGAATACAGACAGTGAGCAGGGCAGGCAGGCTCACTCATATCTGGACCTGTAGTGGCACTCTGGTCATGACTCTCATTCCCCATCTTTGTTTATGGGCTTTTACATTGGAGCACACTGTGTGAAGATGTTTAGGGGACCCACATACCTACCGTGATCTACATTATGACAGAAGGCTGTTAAATAATCGGATGGAGCCTACATGGTCCAATACAGGGGACACAATATTGTCAATCCTGTAAGTCTTTCTTTTATAAAATATGTGAATGAAGTGTCGGTGTCTTCTAGAGGTGACACCTAAGGGTTCTGAGGAAATAAAATGTATAGACCCTTATGTACAGATCTGTGTATAAACTTTTGTACATACATATAGGATAGCTTTTTTGAACTTATACACACAGCTGTACATAAAGTAGCTATTAGTTAGGCCTGTGTCAACTGTTTGGATTTTTTTCACTTGTATATTTGGGACTTTTTCTTTTTGGTTTATTAAAAGTTGCATATGCAATGTGTGTAAACGAAGTGACTGGTACTGTGTTTATTCCTCCTGGAATCTCAATTTTTTTTTTTTTTTTTTTTTTGGTTTTTCGAGACAGGGTTTCTCTGTGTAACCCTGGCTGTCCTGGACTTGCTTTGTAGACCAGGCTGGCCTCGAACTCACAGAGATCTGCCTGCCTCTGCCTCCCAAGTGCTGGGAATCTCAATTTTTAACACTGAACCAAGATACTCAATAGATTCCTTTTTTTTTCCTCTTCATATTTTAATTTTGGCTTAGTAGTTTTGGACTTTTTCCTGCACAAAAAGTTCCCATAGCATTATTTTAAAAGGCTGGGCTAAGCGGGGCGTGGTGGCACATGCCTTTAATCCCAGCACTCCAGAGGCAGAGGCAGGCGGATCTCTTGAGTTCAAGGCCAGCCTGGTCTACAAAGTGAGTCCAGGACAGCCAGAGCTGTTACACAGAGAAACCCTGTCTCGAACCCCCCTCCCCCCCCCAAAAAAAAAGCTGGGCTAACTCTGAAAGTAGCCTGTGGCCAATATCAGGGTATCAATGTTGTATGTCCATTTCAAAATCAAATCGACCTGATGAAAGTCTGTTGGGAGAGTTATATTTATGGTAATTTCTCTGAAATTCACTGGCCTACCCTATTCAGCTTAACTCCATCTGTTAATTTCTTAGTCTTTCCCTTCCCTTGCCTCTGCTTCATTAGCTCTTCCCACATCTAGCTACTGCTCCACTCAAAAATTTCACTTGCAATTTATGGTTAAGTATTACAAAGCTTATAAGGAAAGCCTTCTACAGGATATTATCCTCATTAAAGGTTTTTCATTACTTTTGTTGTACCACACACACATACAAGGTTTTTCTGTGCTGGGATTAAAGGCACCACCACACCCAAATTGTCATACTTATTTTTAAGTTCAAGTTAATATGCCCAAACACTAGATGATGATGGATTTTGGGCCACAAAATGCTATTTTAACTCCACTGTAGAGATTAAAAATAAGCCATTCTCCATTTCATAGTACTCTGTTGGATTCTGACTGCAAGGGTAAATACAGTCTATGGCTCCCAAGTCTGGACAATATTGATTATATAATCTTTCAACTGCCAACTCTGCACTGGGGGACCAGAAAAGGCTCACTTTTCAACAAAGCCTGGCTGTGAATTAAGCATGAGGGCAATCTAGGACTTCCAAGCTTATTAGATGCTCCCATGCTCTCAGGGACTCCTCAGCCTCAGAATCATGCTGTGTAGACTGACAGATGCTTTCTTACTTTCACAAGAGGAATCTGGACAAAGCAGTCCCAACTGTCAATGGGGGGACACTAGTGCACTTTCCCTGTGTGGCCTGGTGAGCCAACAGGATCACTCTTCAGGCTGAAACTGGTGGAACACATAAGCCAAAGGAAGGCACAGACTAGCAAGATGAAGCACAAAGGGAAAAGGGAGGATAGTAAGCATATACAGAAGTTACATACACAGCCTTTACTGGTGGAAACTGGAAGTTCCAAAGTTCAGGGCCAGCTCGCCTACCTGACACAATCTCAAAAAACTGAATACATAGTCTTCCAGTTGATAGTTTTATAGAAAAAGAGGAAGAAATGCTTGCGGCAAAAAGAATGGATATCTAAGCCAGGTGTAGTGTTTCCCACATGTAATCCAATTACTCCATAAGGTTAACACAGAATTACCTGGAGCTCAAGGCCAGCTAGCTAGTGATTCCAGTTACACGCAACTAGAGAGGGAAAGGGGTCTTTGGAGAAAGTCTGTGGTTGTCTAATATGCATCAGATGAGTTTAGAAGCATTTGGGACTGAAAAGATGTAAAAGGTTTAAGAGAAGCACACAAACTACCATCAGGCCAAGAGATGAACTATGGTGAAGGAGCATCTGCTCTTCCAGAGGACAAAGGTTCCATCTCAAGAACCCACATGAGGACTCATATACATCACTATCTCCAGTTCCAGGTACACATGTGGTATATAGACATACAAGGCAAAATACCCATGTATAAAATTTTTTAAAAGGAAAAAAATAAGAGAAAGATAAGAGAAATATAACAGTGTTCCCAAAGAAGCTGAGGAACAAGAATCCTTTGGAAGACAGTAGGAATCAGAAGTGGGAATAGTATACAGAGGGGCTGGGTGTTGCCACTCTTGTAAGCCAGGCTAGTCATAAGACACTAGGCCCTCTTTATAAAGAACACACAAATGAGATAAAGTATTTATAGGAAAAGTTCGTCAGTTCTATTCCCTTTATCAGCAATTTAATAAGACAAACAGATTTGATAGTTTCTTAGAGACACATATTAAGACCATGTCTCAAACAAAATTACTATACTAGCCAGGTATGGTGGAGCACACCTTTAATCCCAGGCAGAGGCAGGTGGATCTCTGTGAGTTCAAGGCCAGCTTGGTCTACAAAGTAAGTCCAGGACAGTCAAGGATACACAGAGAAACCCTGTCTCGAAAAACCTAAAAATAAAAAAAAAATTATTCTCTGGATATTATCCAGCTCAAAGCTCTGACAGACATTTTCTGATTTTCAAGGGGAGCTAGCTGCCCCCAAAAGTCAACAAACTAGTGAATATGAGTGAGACAATCTGGTTTCTCAACTGACCTAATGAAGCCACTGGAGCATCATATGTCTTCTGTGAAAATGCTATTCCAATGACTAAGTTAAAGCCTCCCTCTTAAATGAGCTTTAGCATCCTTTTAATGACAAATTAATTCTTAATAATTAATAACTAATAGCCTAATAAATGCTACAAAATAGTGGCTATGCTTAGCTACATTAAAGCCAAGAAGACAAAACAAGAACTTTAACCCATCTCATGAGACTCCCTAGAACTCAGGAGAAAGGCCTTGGGCTGCAGGAATGCGCCTCACTGGGTATGATCAATTGTGCCTTTAATCCCTAGTTAGGAGGAAGGGGCAGGAGGAGCACTCTAGATTCAAGAGCCAGAGTTAGACAGTTGAGACCTTGACTCACTTTTTTGTTTTTGGAGACAGGGTTTTTCTGTACATAGAAAAGCCTGGGTGTCTTGGAATTCAATCTGTAGACAAGGCTGGCCTCGAGAATGCTGGGACTATAGGCGTGTGCCACCACCAATGGCTGAGACCTTGTCTCAAACCCCCCCCCCCCCCCCCCCCAAAAAAAAAAAAGATTGCACCTTTCCAGCAGACTAAGGCAGAAAGCATAAGAGAGTTTATATAACCTATTTGATTTTCGTTGTGCATATCTTGTCAGGATGGACTTGGCAACCTAGTTTCTGTACTACATATACTAGGCAAATACACGTCTCCAAATACACTCCAAAACCCTTTTCAAACCTTCACCTACATCAGGCTATACACATCAACTCTCAACAGTAATATGGATTTGCCTATAATAATAAACCTAGAATCTCCCTATTAAAGAATATTATCATTGCTTACAGGTATGAATAGAAAGGCTAATCTGGCCTTAACTGGTTTTGGGTGCATATGCAGTCAAGCAAACTGTCTTCTAAATAACTTTCAGGGGAAATCTAATCTACCATCTTTGCCTATTCATGATTGGGCACTCAGATGACTGAAACTAGATGGAATTTGGGAACTGACATATGCAATAGGAAAAATTAATATATAACCTATAAATAAAACAGAAAACACCAGACCAGGCATGGAGTCACATGCCTTTATTTACCACTTCAGAGTCAGAAATAGAAGGATTATCTCTGAGTTCTCTACAAAGCCAGTGCCAGGACAACAGATACCTTGTCTCTATATAAAAACTAAAATTTTAAAAAATAAAAAAACTGGGCTGGAGAGATGGCTTAACCATTAAGAGTACTGGCTGCTCTTCCAAAGGACCCGGGTTCAAATCCCAGCACCCACATGACAGTTCACAGCTGTCTTTAATTGCCAGGTGTGGTGGTGCTCACCTTTAATCCCAGCACTCAGGAGGCAGAGGCAGGCGGATCTCTGTGAGTTCAAGGCCAGCCTGGTCTACAAAGTGAGTCCAGGACAGTCAGGGCCACACAGAGAAACCCTGTCTCAGAAAAGAGAGAGAGAAAGAAAAAAGAAAGCAAACCTGCAACTCAAACCCCAGTCAGCTTTATCACAACAGTCCACTCAACTGCTGTCTGTATGTTATATAGTCTTCCGAACAGACCAGCACTGGAGGAAATGAGTGAGTGCTTATCTTATCCTTCTCTCCATGTCCTGAGAGAAGACCACTTGAAAGGACAGAAAGCCAAAACCAGGTCAAAGAACCTCTCATTACTACAAATCACAAAGGATATTACATGTCACATTCTGCGGCTGCCTCCGTGTGCGTACAGGTGTTTCCTCATTTAGTTCATCCCACAGCATGTCTGACAAAAAATGACACATGGCCAACAGGTCCACCAGGCTTTTTATGCAGTTCAAAACAAGAGACACCAAGGCAGGACAGGTGATTTTGCTAGGGTATTACAGGTGACAGTGGTAAGCCCAGCCACTTGGGAGGCTGGTGAATAGGGAATGCTAGGCAAGCCTTAGCTACAAAGAGTTCAAGGCCAGCCTGAAATACATAAGACCCTATCTCAAAGCAAAAAAAAAAGACAAGTGATGTTCCAGTTTGGAAGTCTCCATATCTGTCCCTGGACCCCAATCCAGTGGCTGGCAAAGACAGAAGAGTAGAGGAGAGTACTTGGTCATAAAGGACACTGCTATGGCTGGCCAGCAGATGGGAACAAGGTTTCACTTCTTCACAATCTGAATGACGTCTTCATCTTCCAAGGTATGGTCCTTACCCACTTTCTGAGGATTATGCTTCACAGAGAGACCCCACACCAAAGCACTGTATGGAAAGGAATGAAGACAGTCAGTGGCAGTGACAAGCAGCTTCTGCCCTAGCTGCCCAGGTGCCAGACTTATCAGATTTAGCATCCTGCCTCTCAAAAGACACAGACCTGCAACAGACAAAAACTCTCTTCCAAACACATCACTCAAAGCCACTTCTGAAGCACTGTGCCACACTGGAGTATGATGGCAAATGCTCTCATTCCATAGCTAATTAAAGAAAGTAAAAAACAGGGGCTGAGCCAGGAGTGGCACACCTTTACTTTCAGCACTCAGGAGGCAGAAGCAGGTGGCTCTCTGAGTTCCAAGAGAGCCAGGGCTGTGACACAGAGAAACCCTGTCTCAAAACAGGGGCTGGAGAGGTAGGTGGCTGAGCAAGTCAATGCACTTACAGCTTCTCCAGAAGAGCCAAGGCTGGCTGGCCAGCAAGCTTGCAGCATCCACCTGTCTCAAACCCAGAATGCTGGGCTTACAGGCATGCAGGCCATATGAGTAGGGGATTTGAACTCGGGTCTTCTTGCTTTCAATGCGAGCACTCTTATCCACTGAGCCATCTTCCCAGTCCCTGAAACTACTATCTGCCAAAGGGAAGGTGAATTAATGAGGGCAAGGCAAGAACCTATGTCCCTCCACACTCCTGAGCTGAACAGGCTTCTAAACTCTTCTTGGTCCAGTTAGGTAGCCATGGTTTTAAGATGGCACCGAGAGGAGGCTAGTGATGGCTCAGTGGGTAACAGCATGGCTGCTCTTGCAGAGAACTCAAGTTGGATTCCCAGCATCCACACTGAATGGCTTACAAATATTTGTAAATCCAAGTGATCTGATGACATCTCCTGAGCTCTGCATACCTGAGGTACACATACATACTGAGGCATACACACAAACATATAAAATACGAATAAACATTCAGACAAAAGGCAGTCGTATTGACAAACACCTATAATCCCAGGTGTCAGGAGGCAGAGGTAGGCAGATCTCTGTGAGTTCAAGGCCAGCCTGGTCTACAAAGCAGGTTCCAGGCCAGCCAGGGCTACACAGTAAGGCCTAAAGAGAGACATCAAGAAATCCCTTAAGGGGCTGGAGAGATGGCTCAGTGGTTAAGAGCACTGGCTGTTCTTCCAAAGGACCGGAGTTCAAATTCCAGCAACCACATGGCAGTTCACAGCTGTCTAATTGCTGGGTGTGGTGGCTCACGCCTTTATCCCAGCACTTGGGAGGAAGAGGCAGGTGGATCTCTGTGAGTTCAAGATCAGCCTGGTCTACAGACTGAGTCCAGGACAGCCAAGGATACACAGAGAAACCCTGTCTCAAAAAAAAACAAAAAACTGCCGGGTGGTGGTGGCGCACGCCTTTAATCCCAGCACTTGGGAGGCAGATGCGGGTCCAGGATAGCCAGAGATACACAGAGAAACTCTGTCTCGAAAAACCACACACACACACACACACACACACACACACACACACACAAAAAAAGAAATCCCTTTATTACCTGGTAAGAATTACTATTAGTGAAACCACTAACTCACAAGAACAGAAGGCACCACATGCCCATGATGCTTACTATTTAAATTCTTTGATAAGATTTTTGTGAATCTTCATACAGAAATCTTCCACCGTGGTCCTGGAGTAAGGCAGTACCACTGGAGACGAATAATCTGGTAACTGTCCTTTGGGTTTGGTGTAACTAGAACAGAGAGAAAAGACACAAGGATTGCTTCCTTCTTAAAACTGCATGAGCTGAACATAAACCAAACCTCTGGTACTTCTGACATCAGGCCAGGATGATCTGCAATCTGAGAACAGAGCCCTCAATATGACCAGCACTTCACTTCTATCTCCAGAAAAGAGACATTCTGTTAATGATCCCCAGAAGCTATCGCTAAAACTCACATTCTCACTAGTTTCAGATAGTCCCAGATCTTCTCCAACAGGTCATCAAAATTCCATCGGTGATGAGCAGAAATGGGTACGCAGTGAGGCACCTTATAGATAATATCCAATTCCTCAATGGAGATCTGATCAATCTTATTTAATACATAGATGCAGGGGATATAAACTCTAAGGAAGGAGAAGAAAATGTTCTTAACTTGAACTGCTGACAAAACAGAGGGAATACTCCTAATGCAACTTCACCTAAGCACAAATCAGAGGTTCTCAAAAACAAACACAGGGCACATGGCTGCAATCTCAGCATTGGAAGGCAGAGGAATGTGGGTCACCAGAAGTTCAGGGTGAAGCCTGGTGATTTACACAGTTAAGTTCCAGGATATTGAATTATTGCCTCAACCCTTCCACCCAAAAGCTACACACACATCTTTTTTCTTTCTTTTTTTTTTAAAGATTTATTTATTATGTATACAGTGTTCTGTCTGCAGGTATATCTGCAGGCCAGAAGAGGGCACCAGATTTCATTATGGATGGTTGTGAGCCACCATGTGGTTGTTGGGAATTGAACTCATGACCTCTGGAAGAGCAGCCAGTGCTCTTAACCGCTGAGCCATCTCTCCAGCCCCACATCTTTTTTCTAACAACATCCTTTTTTTCCTTTTCAGCCAGTGCTGAGGGTCAAGCACAGCACATTGTGCCTGGTAGCACAGAATCACCAAGTTATAGCTCCAGCTCATGAAAATTTGTAAAGACTACAAGACAGGGTTTCTCTGTGTAGCCTTGGCTGTCCTAGAACTCGCTCTGTAGAACAGGTTAGCTTCAATACTCAGAGATCTCAATGCCTCTCGGATTAAAGGTATGTGCCTCTTTAAAACTATTTTAAAGTATATCATTTAGCAATGTTATACTCCTAGTGTTCAATCAATATGACAGCTAAGATTACTAGTAATTGCCCGGCGTGGTAGCACAGGCCTTAAATCCCGGCACTGGGAAGAGGCAGGCGGATCTCTGTGAGTTCAAGGCCAGCCTGGTCTATAAAGTGAGTCAGGACAGCCAGGGCTACACAGAGAAGCCCTGTGTTGTGTGTATGTGGGGGGGGACTACTAATAAACAGGCAAGTTGTTATCTTCTCAGACTTTAGTCATCTCACTTGTAAAATGCCCCACTCAACGCAATTATTTGCTGTCAATTAAAGTCAGACTCTTCAAATAAACACAGAAATAACTAAGAAGGCCATGTAAATGTTAGGGACAACTTTAACAACATGGTTTAAATGATTCAAGTACTAACTAACAGTAGTAATGTTTCACAGAACAAGGCTTCAGCCATATATAGCTAGGATACATGGAAGAGACACATTTCGGCACTCTCTGACTTGTGCAGAACAGCCTATGAAAGAGCTCAAATGGGTAATCCGACAGAGCAGACTGCCGCCCTCTTCAACTACCACTTGACAGACCTTAAGAGGTAGCATAGATCACAGCAAATACTGTAACAGAGAATATCACCATTATCAATCAAACTGCAGAGCAAGAGAAGAAGTCAGAAATGAAGACCAGCCCACATGTGGGCAGCTGCGGCCCCACCGTAAAGCAGCAGCACAGCTCAGGCTGGCTCACCCACATCTTCCAGCTCCACAACCCACTGCTGTCGCCTTCACGAGCTTCACACTGAGTCCCAAAGACTCTCAGTACCTGTTCCCTTCTACCACATCAATGAGGTCATCAGCTGTGGCAGCACTTCGCAAAGTCACATCGGCATTATGAATTTTGTATTCAGCCAGAATGCTCTTCACTGTTTCAGCATCTAGTTCACTCTGAGGGCACTGAGAGGACAGTCAAAAAAGACAAATCAAGGACAACTTTCTTTTTGAAGAGACGGGATCTTAGTATGTAGCTCTGGCTGGCCTGGAACTCACAGAGATCAACCGGCACTTTCCTGGGTGCCAGAATTAAAAGCATATACCACCATGCCCAGCCTCCATGCACTTTTCTTTTTCAGACTGATCTCAAACTCAACAAGTATCCAGGAACAACCTTGATCCTCTTCACGACAGCTTGCAAGTGCCTGGATCATAGGCATGCAACATCATGTTCTGCTAATATGGCACTGTGAGCTCAACCCAAGGCTTCATGTGTGCTAGGCAAGCATCCTACCTACTGAGCTCTATCCCAGAAAATTCTAGCTAAAATTTAAACTCATTACATTGCCCTGGATGGCAGTATCTAACATATAGTAGAATAAAACTTAAAAAAAAAAAAACAAAAAACTTTTTTTTTGGTTTTTCGAAACAGGGTTTCTCTGTGTAACCACCTGGCTGTCCTGGACTCGCTTTGTAGACCAGGCTGGCCTCGAACTCACAGAGATTCGCCTGCCTCTGCCTACCAGAGTGCTGGGATTAAAGGTGTGCGCCACCACGCCCAGTCTTCTGCCTCAACTTTCACACTGCTGAAATTATAGGACTACACCACCACACTACAGGTCGCCAGTTCTTCACAGAAGCATTGTGATGACCTCCTATGTGGTTCTTTCATTCTATCTCTTTGTAGACCAGGCTGGCCTCGAACTCGCAAAGATCCGCCTGCCTCTGCCTCCCAAGTGCTGGGATTAAAGGCGTGCGCCACCACCGCCCGGCTCATTCTATCTCTTAAGTCAATTCTACACAGAAGCTTACTAGGATTCCATTAGAACATAAATCCAAAAGTCAAGTGTGATATCATTTGCCTTTGACTCTAACACTTAAAAGGTGGAAGGAAGCGATCAGGAGTTCAAGGATAGCCTTAAAACCTACCAAGTTCATGGTCGGCCTGGTATATAGGTCCTTGTCTCAAAACATTAAAAAATAAAATAAGAAAGTAAAACCTGGGGCTGGAGTGGTGTCTCAGCAGTTAAGAGCACTTCCTGTTCTTTCAAAAGACCTGGTTTCAGCTCCCAACTCCCACATGGCAGCTCACACAACCGTCTGTAACTCTGGGCATCTTATGCCCTCTTTTGGTCTCCTCAGGCACTAAACACATGAGATGTACATATGTGCAGGCAAAACACTCATACACATAGGTAAAAATAAAATATTTTAATAAATTTTAAAAATATTTAAGTCAGCCGGGCCTGGTGGCACACACCTTTAATCCCAGCACTCGGGAGGCAGAGGCAGGTGGATCTCTGTGAGTTCGAGGCCAGCCTGGTCTACAAAGTGAGTTCTAGGACAGCCAGGGCTACACAGAGAAACCCTGTCTCGAAAAAAAACAAAAAAAAAAATTTAGGTCATTCAAGGTTATTCCAAGGGTCAGAATATAATAAATGGCTCAGTGCTGTGGGTTCATTTCTAGCTGTTCTTCAAGGGCTTGCTTGCTCACTCTGCTGTTTTCATATCTCTATCTCAGACTCTTGCATTTGGCACTTCCCCTTCATCAAACACCCTTCCTCAAGATACTCGCTTGGCTGACACCCTCCAGTCACTTCAGTGAATATTTCTCTGAACTATAAAGGGAGCCCCAAGACTGGGGTGTAATTAAGGTGGTAGAATGCTTAGCTGGGATGCATAAAGCCCTGGCTTCAATCCCCAGAAACTCCATAAGTCAGGCACCGAGGGACTCCTGTCACCTCAATTCTCAACAGGCAGAAGTAGCAAGTTCAAGATCATCCTCAGCTGCACCCAAGTTTGAGGCCAACCTGAAACACACGAAACAGTCTGGGCAAGTGGGGGAGCAAACAGCCTCCACACCTTCCGCTGCTTATTCTTCATCTTAAACATCTATCTAATACACTATATATTCCTCATTAATTGTTCATTTATCCAAGAATGAGGGATCTTGGGGATGGAGAGATGGCTCAGTGGTTAAGGATACTCACTGACTGTTCTTCAAAAAGGACCAGGGTTCAACTCCCAGCACCATATGGCAGTTCACAACTGTCTGTATTAGCCGGGCGGGCGTGGTGGCACACGCCTTTAATCCCAGCACTCAGGAGGCAGAGGCAGGTGGATCTCTGTGAGTTCAAGGCCAACCTGGTCTACAAAGCGAGTCCTGGACAATCAAGAAACAGAGAAACCCTGTCTTGAAAAACCGAAGAAAAAAAAAAAAGAATGAGGGATCTTGGCTACTTTGTGCCTTCTTCTACTTCCTCTGCCCTCTGCCTCTGTCCAGATTGTAAATAATACTTGGCCTCTGGTTAGGGCTTTATAAATTCACATTAAATAAATGAAAGCACAGGATCCTGGCAACTACCTCACAGTAATTGTTCCAAATGTCTGTACCACTCTACAGAGAACCAAAAAGAGGAAAAAAAGTTGAAAAGGTAAATCTGAGAATGACTCCAGTTCTAACCTTGTTTTTATCAGTCATTAAAAGGTCACAGAATGATCTCAATAAAGACAGGAAAAAGGGACCTGGCGCGATGGTGCATGCCTTTAATCCTAGCACTTAGGAGGCAGAAGCAGGTGGATCTCTGTTGAGTTTGAGGCCAGCCTGGTCTACAGAGAGAGTCCAGGACAGCCAGGGCTGTACACAAAAGAAAACCTGTCTCAGCCGGGCGGTGGTGGCGCACGCCTTTAATCCCAGCACTCGGGAGGCAGAGGCAGGCGGATCTCTGTGAGTTCGAGGCCAGCCTGGTCTACAAAGCGAGTCCAGGACAGCCAGAGCTACACAGAGAAACCCTGTCTCGAAAAAACAAAAAAAAAAAAAAAGAAAACCTGTCTCGAAAAACAACAACAAAAAAGACAGAGAGACAGAGAGATAGGAAAAATGTAGAAAAATTCCAAATTATCAATTTCTGCAAACTTGAATTCACTTTTCACTCTCATCCCTTCGTAGAGTCTGCCCCATGTCACCTTCCCCACTTACAGTGGCTGTGAGATTAATGCCTCCCTTGTCTTTCTTCTTAAAGCCAATGTTGGGGGGTTTGCTGTTCAAGCGAATCCCAAAGCCTTCCAACTCATTTTCAATTATCTTCTTGTGTCCCAAGGGTTTTAGGACATCCAGAACAATCAAGATCAAATTACATGTGCGGGCCACTGGGGGTAAAAATGATACCCTAGGTTGAATATATACAGCCTTTACTAATCCAAAAACTCAAATAGAAGTGTTTTCTATCTAGGCCCTGACTGAGATGGTTTCTTTGTTATATACATATAAAATGACTAAGGTTCCCAAAGATTTATACTAGCTATCAATTTGCAGTTTATATCATACAGTCATCAAACAACCACCCAGAAAACTAGCCCATCTTTTATATATGAGAAAGACAATCAAACTAAAGATAAACAGCAATAATGAATTACAAATAAGTTTAGAAACATTTTAATTGTATGAGTGTTTGCCTGAATAACCCGAAAGCCAGAAGATGCCCAGGACACAGGAGACAGAGAGGACTGTAAACTGCCATGTGGGTGCTGAGAATAAAGCCTGGATCATCTGCAAGTCTAGTCTGTGCTCTTCCCCACTGAGCCATCATCTCTCCAGCCCTCAATTAACATGCTTTAACCAACCTTATTGAATTACAATTTATAAAAACTGTAGCTGTTTAGTAGATGATAGGATCACCACAGTAGTTAAGACAGATAGTGACAAGATAGTCAAGACAGGAATCCCAGAAAGATCAGGGCATCCTTCGCTACCATAATAAACTAAGGTAAACTAGGCTGTGTGAGACCATATCAAACACGCGTAAGTCAAAATGTACAGAAAATTCGTAACACTTGTGAAAGCTGTGCCAGTTTTAGACCACTTTTCTTATTATTCTTTCTTTCTTTTTTTGGTTTTTTGAGACAGGGTTTCTCTGTGTATCTCTGGCTGTCCTGGACTCACTTTGTAGACCAGGCTGGCCTTGAACTCAGAGATCCACTTGTCTCTGCCTCCTGAGCTGGGATTAACAGTGTGTGCCACCACGCCTGACTCGCTATTCCACTATACTACTTTCTATCACTATAGATAGTTTGTACATTTTAGAATTCCATATAAATGGAATAAAATGTAATCTTTTCTGCAAAAATCTTTCATTCTAGCACTTTTTAATATTCAACCATATTATATCTGTATCAATAACTTGTCTGTTTTATAACTGAACAGTAATCCATTACCTGATATTCACCTATGATGAGACCTAAGCATTATTACTTTATTTGGAAGTATAACTTGAGTCTGCTATAAACAATCATGTAGAAGTCTTTTTGTGGGTAAATTTTCATTTTTCGTAGGTTAATACAAGTGAAAGTGTTGTACCATATCACAAAAATTGATGATTACAAACTGTTCTTGTTCTTTGGAGACAGGGTTTCTCTGTGTAATAGGGCTGACTTGTTCTGGCCTCACTCTGTAGACCAGGCTGGCCTCAAAACTCAGAGATCCACCTGCTCTGCCTCCTGAGTGCTGGGGTTAAAAGCGTGCACCACCACGAGCAGCCCAGGTGATTAGAAGCTGTTAAACAGACATGCAAGTGTTTATATATAAGTTTCTATCTCCATTAGCAGTGAATAAAAACTCCCAGGTATTTTATATCCTTACCGAGGCAGTGGCATTACTAATTAGTATTTAACGACTTCTCTCAGTAGTGGCAACAACAATGTTGAATCTTTTCATGTATTTATTGGTCATTTACATTGTCCCCTCCCTCATCCTCTTTCTCTTTCCCTCCACCTCTCTCCTGACTGTGGTGGAACTTTTGATTCCTCTAGAAACACCGTTGTGTTGAATGAATGTGTTTTTGTTTTCGGCTTCACGTATGGGATGAGGGAGGGGCTTTGTCTACTCCTGAAAAACACACTCATAAAAGGGACATGCAAAACACCCTGATGGGGGCTGGAGAGATGGCTCAGTGGTTAAGAGCACTGGCTAGTGCTCTTCCAAAGGTCCTAAATTCAATTCTCGAAACCACATGGTGGCTCACAACCATCCACAATGTGATCTGGTGCCCTCTTCTGGCTGCAAGTGTGCATGCAGATAGAACACTCATACATAAAATATCAAAAAAAAAAAAAAAAAAAAAAAAAACTCCTGATGGAAGAGCATGATGTTTTGCCAGCAGGAAACTGTCATGTGTGAGGAACATGCTTTTTGTTGGAAAACATCCTTTGATAGACAGACTCCTTGGAGAGCTCATGATCTTGATCAGCAGGAAGTACCTGGTGCAGAGGGAGTAAGGTTGGCCAATTGGAAAGCATCCTTGTGTAGGTTTTTTTTTTTTTTAGGTTTTTCTCAAGACAAGGTTTCTCTGTGTATCCCTGGCTGTCCTGGACTCACTTTGTAGACCAGGCTGGACTTGAACTCAGAGATCCGCCTGTCTCTGCCTCCTAAATACTGGGATTAAAGGCGTGTGCCACAATGCCTGGCCCTTGTGCAGATTTTGGGGAGGTCTAAATGGAGACCCTAGAAACGTGGAGGGGCTTTTGTTTGGCATTGCTTCTCACTTCAAAAGACTCTAGACAATGTTTTGTCCATGTTTGCTGTGGCCAAGATTGCTGAAGATTGCAACTTAGGTCAGGCTGAGCCCAGTTTGGGGCCACAAAAGCAGCTGCTTCTTCGGCTGTCCTTGCTGGTGCTCCTCAAAATTGCTATTTTCCTGGTTAGCTATGTTCCTGTTGCTGACTGTACCTGTTCCTGGATATGCTTTTTGGCTAGCCTGCTGACAAATCACCCCAAGGTCCTAAGACTGAAGAGGTCTACATCCTCCACTAATATCCTTTTCTCCTATACCTCGGGTGGGTTGAGAGGGAGAGATTTTTATATAACTATAAATAGTTTAAAAGTACACTTTCACCTGACCAACCTAAGATATTGTTAAGTCCTCCCTGACATATTAGACTGGCATCTCTTGAATCAGTAAACCAAAATAAATCTTTTCTCCTTTTAATTTTATTTTTTACATATTCCATCACAGCAACTAAAAGCATTATAAATATTAAGAATACTAAGTCCCAGGGCTGGAGAGAGACTCACTGTTTGAAAGTACTTGTTCTTGCAAAGGACCCAGGTTTGGTTCCTAGCACTCATAACCACCTATAATTCTAGTTTCAAGGGATCCAAATGCACTCTTCTGACCTCCATGGGCACTGACCAACACATGCATGCAGACAAAACACGCAGACACAAAAATAAAAATAAACAGTAACAACAAAACCTAAGCAAACATAAGGATTTATAAAACAAAACCTTCAGGGCTGGGAAGACAGTTCAGTAGGTAAAGTTCTTTTTTTTTTTTTTCGAGACAGGGTTTCACTGTGTAGCTCTGGCTGTCCTGGACTCGCTTTGTAGACCAGGCTGGCCTCGAACTCACAGAGATCCGCCTGCCTCTGCCTCCCGAGTGCTGGGATTAAAGGCGTGCGCCACCACCGCCCGGCGATAAAGTTCTTATTACATCAGCACATCAGCACCTGAGTCTGATCCCCAGAATTGATGGGAAAAAAAAAAGTGGGCTGGAGAGATGGCTCAGCAGTTAAGAGCACTGACTGCTCTTCCAGAAGACCTGAGTTCAATTCGCAGCAACCACATGGTGGCTCACAACCACTCACAATATGATGGGATGCTCTCTTCTGGCTGCAAGTGTACACACAGATAGAGCATTCACACATTAAATAAATAAATGCTGGGCATGGTGGCAGGCACTTATAAACTCCAGTTCAAGGGGATGTGATCACCTCTTCTGTCTTCCCCAGACACTAGGCAACATGTGGTACACACACACATGCATGCAGAAAGTACTACTTATAAACAATACATATAAATCTAAACAATGTATAAAGGCAAATTAGAATCTATCAAAATTAAGGATTTTTGCTGAACAAAGATCACTCTAGGAAAAAAAAAATAAAGAAGATGACGTCTGCAATGTCCAGAACTCCACAGGGAATGAGTAACTAAAACATTCTATTGGAAGCCGGGCGTTGGTGGCGCACGCCTTTAATCCCAGCACATGGGAGGCAGAGGTAGGCGGATTTCTGTGAGTTCGAGGCCAGCCTGGTCTATAAAGTGAGTCTAGGACAGCCAGAGCTGTTGTACAGAGAAACCCTGTCTCGAAAAAAAACCAAAAAAAAAAAAACATTCTATTGGAATGTATTCAATGGAATCTATTTATTTGTGATATCCCCAGATGGTAGCCCCAGATCACTGACCTGCAATGACTTGACGACCTCTACCTTTCCCATCCTTGGCACCTTCAATAATACCTGGGAGATCCAGGAGCTGCAAGATTAAAAATAGTAAAAAAAAAGAACCAGTTATAAATCTGAATAGCTCAATCACACTGATAAGTATCCTCTCTGGATACTAGTATTTCTGTAGTATCCAAAATTTATGAGAACCAAATCCAACCTTTCTTTGTGTTAGAAGCACAAAGTTCCTTACACTCAGATAGGGAAAACAAGAAGGTTAAATACACAGGTTGTCTTTTCAAAGGAAAAGATGGATAACCTGTTTTCCACCCCAAAGGCTGGGAACAGAGGTGGCTAACAGCTTAGGCAATCCTTGCACTATCTATCTGTAGGACCAGGCTATAACAAGCTCCCAGAAGCAGATATCAGAGAAGGCCAATAATCTAGGTGACCTCTATAGTGCCTGTATGACTGACACCATACCAGATCCTCCCCTAGGCCCTTAAGATACTATACGTAGCCTATTTCACTCTATCCTCGTGAAAGAAAGGACAAGTACTTTGAGAAGAGTTTCAATGTAATTATATTTCCATATGCACAGGGAACTGTTAGAACAGGAAACACTTTTCCAAACTCTTTTTTTTTTTTTTAAAGATTATTTATTTATTGTGTATACAGTGTTCTGCTGGCATGTACACATTCACTCCAGAAGAGGGCACCAGATCTCAATGTAGATGGTTGTGAGCCACCATGTGGTTGCTGGGGATTGAACTCGGGACCTTTGGAAGAACAGCCAATGTTCTTAACCTCTGAGCCATCTCTCCAGCCCCCATTCCAAACTCTTAATATCGTAAATATGCCTACAATAAACTACCTGGTATCATATTCTAGAAGTCTGAACCAGGGGCTCAAGAGATGGCAGCTATGAGCACTGCCTGCTTTTCCAGAGGTCCTGAGTTCAATTCCCAGAATCCCACATGGTGGATCACAACTGTCTCAGTGTACAGTCTCATGGGATCCTACCCTCTTGTGATGTGCAGATGTACACGCAGACAAAACATCCATGTACATAAAATATATAAATCTTTAAATTAGGCTACTGAGCTGTAATGAATCAGATTTTCTTGTCTCATTCAGATCATTACTCTTCTCGCCCTGGTAATCACAGGGACCCCAACATCTTTGAGATCCCAGGGTATCATGGAATCCAAGACATCCTTGAACTCAGTATGGACCTGAGGATGAACCTTGAACTTCTGTCTTGTGGGTTTTGTTTTGTTTAATTTTTAAAAATATTTACTTATGAGGGCTGGAGAGATGGCACAGCAGTTAAGAGCACTGACTGCTCTTCCAAAGAACCCGGGTTCAAATCCCAGCACCCACATAGCAGTTCACAGCTGTCTGTAACTGCCGGGTGTGGTGACACATGCCTTTAGTCCCAGCACTAGGGAGGCGGTGGAAGGTGGATCTCTGTGAGTTCAAGGCCAGCCTGGCCTACAAAGAGAGTTCAGGACAATGGATACACAGAGAAACCCTATCTTGAAAATCCACTTATTTATTATGTATACAGTGCTCTGTCTGCATGTATGCCCACAGGTGACCTTGAACTTCTGAACATCTTACCTCCATCCTACTTCCTAACCCTGGAATTAGAAGCACTACTACCACATCTATTTTATCAAATCCAATCTTCCTCACAAGTGATTATATGAATGGAGGAAGTACTAAATGTCAGCTGCAGGCTATTCATGTGCTTTAGCTCATTGAAAATGCCTAGCAAGATGCAGGAGAGAAAGCTCAGTAGGAAAAGCATTTTTAACAAAATCATGACTACTGAAATCAGATCCCCAGAACCCACATATATACCAGTAGGGTGTGTGATCCTATCTGTAACCCAGAATTTGAAAGACAGGGAATCCCCAATACAAGCTAGACTAGCTGAACAGGCAAGCTCTTGAGCTCAAGTAAGAAACCTTTCCTCAGTATATAAAGTGGTAAGTGAGTAAGAAAGACACATGCCGTCAAACTCTGGCCTCCACACATACACACACCCACATACCCCCATACACATATGCCCACAAACATGCATACATACACACATAACATACTACATATACACATGTAAAACATAAACAAGTTAAAATGAACAGAATAGCATAAGGTAAAATAAGACAGTTAACAACCAACCATTTACATCATGTTGAATATTACAATGGCTTGCACTATTTCTGCTGGTTTTCAATTTGTTCAATAAATTATTACAATACTGCTGAGAATAATGAGGCATACTGATAATCCCAACACACAGGGGACACAGGCAAAGAAGGGGGACACTGAGGTTGAGGCCCACTTAGCCTATCTATTAAAACCACATTCCAAAAGAAAAAGCAAGAGAGACAAGGGCTTATGAAAAAGCACAGAGACAATACGAACTTCCCGCTGGGCAGTGGTGGCACATGCCTTTAATCTCAGCACTCAGGAGGCGGAGGCCATCCTGGTCTACAAAGGAATCCAGACAAAGTCTTGAAATGCCAAAAACTAATGAAAACATGCTTGATTCCAAAGCACATGTATGAAACCAGTAGCGACACAGAGAAGGTTCAGCAGCTGCAGCGGTGGTCCAACACTAAGAACTCGCTCTTGCAGAAGACACGGGTTCAGCTTCCAGCACTCACATGGTGGCTCACTCATCTGCAATTCCACTCCCGGGGATCTAGCACCTTCTTGTAACTCTGCAGGCACTAGACATACAGTGGTACACAGGCACACATGCAGGAAAATACACATATATAAATAAATCTAAAAAATAATTTTAATAAAATGAAAGCTTGAGAACTAGAATGTGGATTCTTCTCAAAATATCTCCCCTAAAGTATTCACTAATTTTGAAAAGAAAACATCACAGTTCAGAAGCTCTACAAACACCATCTTAATGAATTCACAGAAATTAACATCATCCCCACTGTGATGAAGAGGCAGAACTTTTTCCCCCGCCCCGAGACAGGGTTTCTCTGTGTAGTCCTGGCTGTCCTGGACTTGCTTTGTAGACCAGGCTGGCCTCAAACTCATAAAGATCCACCTGGAGAGGCAGAATCTTAAGCTCAAGGGCGGCTGATCTACATACTGGAATCTGTCTCGAAAACAAAAACTTAATAGCACTGGGAGTGGGGCTGGGCAGATATGATGCTTGCTGCAAGCAAGCAAGCAAACAAAAACACAGAAGGACCTCAGTTCAGATCCCCAGAATCCACATGAAAGCAAAGCATGAAGGTATGCATGGGTAACCTCGGTGCAACTTCCAGCACACACAGGAACACTGGGAAGAGTCAGCCACCAGAGAATTCTTCAGTCAGACACAGAGAAAGAAGCAGGTGCTGGCTGGGGGGCTGATATGTAGGGACACTCCACTCTGGAGGAGTAGGATGGAAGGGATGGGGGTAGAGGGTGGGAAGGCAGGACTGGGAGGTATTGAAAGAGGGGACTGCGATGGTGATGTAACCTGAATAACATTAAAAAAAAAAAAAAAAAAGCAGGTGCTGGGACTAGAGACTAAGAGGTAACGAGCCATGTAGCAGAACATAGCTTAGCAGAAACAGGACAATTTAAGTTATAAGAGCTAGTTGGGAACAAGCAAACTAAGGCCTGAAGCTTTCACAAATAATTACAGGTCTCTGTGTCATTATGTGGGAGCTGGCAGTCCAAAGAAGTCCAAAGGCAGGAAAATACATGGAACATTTTTTTTGTATGTTCATTTTTCGAGACAGGGTTTCTCTATGTATCCCTGGCTTTCCTCGACTCACTTTGTACAACAGGCTGGCCTCAAACTCACAGCGATACGCCTGCCTCTGCCTCCTGAGTGCTGGGATTAAAGGCAGGCACACGTGCGGTGCGTGCGTGCGTGCGTGCGTGCGTGCGTGCGTGTGTGTGTGATTATATATGAGTAGTCACAAAACTAGAAAGGTAGAAAGGGGACCATGAAGCCGGGCGTAGTGGCGCACGCCTTTAATCCCAGCACTCGGGAGGCAGAGGCAGGCGGATCTCTGTGAGTTCGAGGCCAGCCTGGTCTACAAAGCGAGTCCAGGACAGCCAGGGCTACACAGAGAAACCCTGTCTCGAAAAGCCAAAAAAAAAAAAGGGGGACCATGGATAGGAAGGAGTGAGAGACAGAGAGGACAACAGAGTACACTTAGTGTGGGGGAAAAAAGCAGGAGTAGGAGTTAGGATTAACTAAGGAGGAAAGGAAACGAGCTGAAGACAGGACAGAGAGCAGGGGCAGAGAACAAAGTATAATGGCATGCACATATGACGATACAAGGATAAACCCCCCCCTTTTTTTTCTTGGTTTTTCAAGACAGGATTTCTCTATAAAGCCCTGACTGATCTGGACTCACTTTACAGACCAGGCTATACTTGAACTCAGAGATCCGCCTGCCTCTGCCTCTTGAGTGTTGGGATTAAAGGTGTGCATCAGTATGCCTGGCCCCATATTACTTTTTTTTTTTTTTTTTTTTTTTTGGTTTTTCGAGACAGGGTTTCTCTGTGTATCCTTGGCTGTCCTGGACTCACTTTGTAGACCAGGCTGGCCTTGAACTCACAAAGATTCGCCTGCCTCTGCCTCCCAAGTGCTGGGATTAAAGGCGTGCGCCACCACCGCCCAGCTCCATATTACTTTTTTAAATAAACTAAAAACAGAGAAAATTCAAAAACACAGGGTCAGTGAGCTGGCTCAGCAGGTAAAAGCATTTGTCATGTAAACTTGACCAACTGAGTTCAATCCCAAGAACGCACAGTAAGAGAGAACCAATCACAACCCCACATGCACACGCACAGTGGCATGTGCAAGCCTGTACTCACACATTTGTACCACACACATGGGTAATATAAAAATCAAGACACTGAAACTCAGATGCCTTTGGAGATTAAAATACATAAATGTGCAGGTCTTATGTGGCTAAAACTCAGCTTCCTTAACAGATACACAAATGTCCATTATAAATTCAGCCCAAACCTACCTTACCTTTACAGACATCACTTCCACCATTCCTACCTAACATCAAATCACTGTAAGATGCTCCAGTACAGCTGGTTGGGGTTTTGTTTCTTTCTTTCTCTTCCTTCTTTTTGGAGACAGAGTCTCTCTCTACAAAATCCTGGCTGTCCTCGAACTTACTACAAAGACCAAGCTGGCCTCGAATTTACAGAGATCTGTCTCTTCCTCCACAGTACTGGGATTAAAAGATTGTGATACCTGTCTTAAAGGTACTATATTTTCCTGGCTGATGAAATTCTATACTGTACTGGCTAGCCTTTTTTTTTTTTTTTAAGATTTTTCGAGACGGTTTCTCTGTGTACCAAGCCCTGGCTGTCCTGGAACTCACTCTGTAAACCAGGCTGGCCTCAAACTCAGAGATTCACCTGCCTCTGCTTCCTGAGTGCTGGGACTAAAAGCATGTGCCATCACACCCAGCTGTGCTGGCTAATCTTATGTCAACTTGACACAAGCTAGAATTTCTCAGAGGAGGAAATCTCGGTTGAGAAAATGCTTCCATAAGATCCAGCTGTAAGGGCTGGAGAGATGGCTCAGCAGTTAAGAGCACTGGCTGCTCTTCCAAAGGACCCAGGTTCAAATCCCAGCACCCACATGGCAGTTCACATCTGTCTGTAATGGCTCAGTGTGGTGGTGCGCGCCTTTAATCCCAGCACTTTGTACCTAGCTTGGTCTACAGAGTAAGTTCCAGGATAGCTAGGGCTACACAGAAAAAAAAAGGTCCGGGCTAGAGAGATGGCTCGGCGGTTAAGAGCACTGCCTGTTCTTCCAGAGGTCCTGAGTTCAATTCCCAGCAACCACAATGTGGCCCACAACCACCCACAATGTGATCTGGTGCCCTCTTCTGGCTGCAAGTGTGCATGCAGATAGAACACTCATACATAAAATAAATAAATAATTCTTTAAATAAATAAAAAAAAAAAGTCAAGCCATAAGGCATTTTCTTTTTTTTTTTTTTTTTTTTTTGGGTTTTTCGAGACAGGGTTTCTCTGTTTAACAGCTCTGGCTGTCCTGGACTCGCTTTGTAGACCAGGCTGGCCTCGAACTCGCAAAGATCCGCCTGCCTCTGCCTCCCAAGTGCTGGGATTAAAGGCGTGCGCCACCACCGCCCGGCTAAGGCATTTTCTTAATGACTGACAGAGGAGGGCCCAGCTGATTGTAGGTAGTGCTACCCCTGGACTGGTGCTCCTGAATTCTGCAAGAAAGCAGGTTGAGCAAAGCATGGAGAGTAAGGCAGTAAGCAGCACCCCTTCATGGCCTCTACGTTAGCTTCTGCCCCCAGGTTGCTTCCTTCATTGATGGGCTATAATGTGGAAGTATAAGCCAAATAAACTATTTCCTCCACAGCTTTCTTTTTGGTTATAGTGTTCCAACACAGCCATAGCCCTAACTGAGACACACACTAACTTAAAGACACTGCCAATGCAGTGTGCTGTCTGTCACACACCTACAGTTACAGCACTTCACTGGCTGAGACTAGGACAGACCTGCAGTTCAAGGCCAGTCTTGATTATATAACATCATTTTCCAAACAAAACTCACTTCCCAAAGTCCCTCTGTACATAAAGCCTTGTCTCGGATGCTCTTCCCTCATTATCAGATGAATGAAAAGTTGTCCCCTTTTTTCATATATTATCACAGGCTCTATTTCACTGTATTATTTTGTTAAACATAGCAACTCTTTTTTTTTTTTTGGTTTTTTGAGACAGGGTTTCTCTGTGTAACAGCTCTGGCTATCCTGGACTCACTTTGTAGACCAGGCTGGCCTCAAACTCACAGAGATCCGCCTGCCTCTGCCTAGTAAATAAAAACACAGACCTGATATGTGGGCTACTAATAAAGTGCTTTTTTTTTTCCCTGAGACAGGCTTTCTCTGTGTAGCCCTCCCTGGCTGTTCGGGAACTCACTCTGTACACCAAGCTGGCCTCAAACTCACCGAGATCTGCCTGCCTCTGCCTCCCAAGTGCTGGGGTTAAAGGTGTGCGCCACCATCAACCAACAATAAAGTACTTCTTTTTTTTTTTTTTTTTTT
>CAJQZJ010031795.1:2377988-2397527 GCA_907164525.1 Lophiomys imhausi | reverse complement strand
GGTCATGAGTTCAATTCCCAGCAACCACATGGTGGCTCACAACCATCCATAATGAAATCTGGTGCCCTCTTCTGGCCTGCAGATATACTTGTAGACAGAACACTGTATACATAATAAATAAATCTTTAAAAAAAAAAAAAAAAAAAAAAACGAGAGGCCAGCTTTGAACATGAGATCTTCTCTCAAAACACTGTGGCTAGAACACTGACTGCTCGTGCAGAGGAGCGGACTCCATCCCCAGCCCTCACAAGGCAACCATCACAAGGGCCTGTGAGTTCAAGGCCAGCCTGGTCTACAGAGTGAGTTCCAGGACAGCCAGGGCTGTTACACAGAGAAACCCTGTCTGGAAAAAAAAAAAAAAAGAAAGAAAGAGAATATACTTATATAGCCCAGGCTATCTTGCAAGGTCAGATCCTCTTGCCTCAGTACTGAGTATTGTGATTACAGGTGTGTATGTGTGTAACTGTGCATGCCTAGGTATGTATAAAGCAGAGGTTGACATCAGATGTCTTCCTGGACCAATTTCTACCTATCTTCTGAGACCTAGGGTTCACCTTCAGCTAGACTATTGGCCAGAAAGCACCAGGAACACTCCCATCTCTTCCTTTCTGACACTGGCCTTCTCTAGCAAGTATGCAATATACAGCATTCCTTCATGTCCTACTTTTGTCTTCTCTTTCTTAGCCTCGACTTACCATTTATGCTTTCATACTTTAGTCTCTTTGCATCAGTTTTTTTACTTATTTTAATCTTATTTAACATTATATTTAAAGCTATAGGTTTAGCCGGGCAGTGGTGGCACACGCCTTTAATCCCAGCACTTGGGAGGCAGAGGCAGGCGGATCTTTGTGAGTTCAAGGCCCACCTGGTCTACAAAGCGAGTCCAGGACAGCCAGAGATATTCAGAGAAACCCTGTCTTGAAAAAACCAAAAAAAAAAATAAAAAAAAAAGCTATAGGTTTAAATAGTTGAATAAATCTATTTTTGATTAGCATGAGATATAAATAAAACTACCGTTCACTTAGATAATATTCAGTTGTCTCTGAAACCAGCAATCTAAAATAAAATAAATAAACCAAGATTTCCAGCTTAAGGACTGGTATGTAGCTTGTGTATCAGTGGTAGAAGGCCTGCTTAACACACATAAGCCTCAGTACTACAATATATACTTTGATGAATTTTGTTTTGATTTTTTTTCTTTGGTTTTTCTTTTTTTTTTTTTTTTTGGTTTTTCGAGACAGGGTTTCTCTGTGTAGCCCTGGCTGTGCTGGACTCACTTTGTAGACCAGGCTGGCCTCGAACTCGCAAAGATCCACCTGCCTCTGCCTCCCAAGTGCTGGGATTAAAGGCGTGTGCCACCACCACCCGACTTTTCTTTGGTTTTTCAAGACAGGGTTTCTCTGTGTATATCTGGCTGCCCTGGACTCATTCTGTAGACCAGGTTGGCCTTGAACTCAGAGATATGCCTGCCTCTGCCTCCCAAGTGCTGGGATTTAAAGTGATGTGCCACCATAGCTGGCCTGTTTTTTTTTTTTTTTCAAGACAGGGTTTCTCTGTGTAGCCCTGGCTATCCTAGAACTCACTATGTAGACCAGGCTAGCCTTAAACTCAAAGACCTACTTGCCTTTGCTTCTTCAGTGCAGAGACTAAAGGCATGAGCCACCACTGTTCAGCTAAAAATACTAATTACACACACAAAATTTATAAATGTTAAAAGTTTAAAAATAATGGGGCTGGGCCAGGCGTGGTAACACAAGCTTTTAAACCCCAGCACTCAAGAGGCAGAGGCAGGTGAATCTCTGGGATGTGAGGCCAGTCTGATCTACGAAGCAAGTCCAGGACAGCCAGGACTGTTACACAGAGAAACCCTGCCTTGAAAGAAACAACAACAAAAAAAGATGGGGCTAAAATTGGGCAATGGTGGCACAATGGTGGTCTTAATCCCAGGAGTCCTGAGGCAGAGGCGGGTGGATCTTTGTGAGTTTGAGGCCAGCCTATACTATATAGTGAGTTCCAGGACTGCCAAGAGGTATACAGTGAAACCCTGTCTCAAAAGGAAAAACAAAAAAATTTTATAGGCACATGAATATACAACACACACGTACACACACTACATATTTGTATTAGTTTAGTAGAAACTACACACATATTTCATATACAGAGATATTACATGGAACTACAAACCTTCTCCTGGCCCACCACCACCGCCACCTTTTGGAGTGATGAGTTCTCTTCGAAGCTTAGCAAGGCGAGCCTTAAGGAGCCCAAGGTGATGTGCTGTAGCCTTGTTCTTCTGAGTCCGAGCCATCTACAAGGGAACAATCATAGCCATTAAGTCTGCAGCATTTCAGAAAAAAATCTTGAATGAAAAAAAATCCTGAATGCTCCCCAAAAATGAGAGCATCATGTTTTGTTTTTCTAGGTCCTGCTAATGCAGTGTCATTTTTCCCAGACAGGGTCTCTGTGTAGTCCTTACTGTCCTGGAACCTCCCATGTAAACCAGATTGGCATCGAACTCACAGAGTTCCACCTACCTCTACTGATGGTTCCGGAGATCCGCCTAAATAGTTTAAAAAAAAAAAAAAAATCCAAGCCTGGCTAATTCCAGCACTCTGAAGGCAGAGGTGGATCTCTCCGAGTTCAAGGCCAGCCGGAGGTACACAGTGAGTTCCAGGATATCCAGAGCTATGTAGAGACCCTGTTTCCAAAAAAGAAAGAGGGGAGGAAGAACCCAGGGCCAGTTAGAAGCCTCAAAGAGTTACATGGACTTGTTGACAAGCCTAAAGACCTAAACTCAGACCAGAACCCATATAACAGAAGGACAAAACGACTTCCGTAAGTTATGCTCTGACCTCCCCCCCCACAAAAATAAAAATAAACTCTAAATTCACTCTGCCCATCATCCAACTCATCTTTACTACAGAAGAAACACATGGGACCCAAAGTGACAAGTCCAAGATCATTCCAATTCCTACCCACAAATGGAACTAAAATCCATCTGTTGATTTGTTTCTACTGTCCCTGGTCTAAAACAAGGTCACCACTTTACTGACTTTAAAAAAAAACCCTCATCTTCTCAAACATCACACACCATCAGGGTAGAGTCAATTCACTTCCAGATTTTTAACGCCGCAGTCCGTGACAGGCAAAAGGGGACCAGCAGGGTTACAGTGTCGAGAAGACAAGGAATAACCAAACAAGACCCTAAAATACGCGATCGGGTTACGGGGGCTGGAACAGAAGTCGGTGTAGCTCAGAGGAAAAGGAAAAAAAAGCAGAAATAATGTGGAGACATGCGCCGCATACCGGAGCCAGTAGCGGCCCAAGGGTGGGTGTGTGGTGTGGGAGGCAGAACAGAGCGCCAGGGACCCGCAGGTTGGAGAGGGTGCTGCCTGATGGATGCCGAGGGGCTCAGGCCCTTGGGGAGGGGCTCGGGGAGGCGCTGCGTGGGTGAGGAGCTGAGCTAGTACAAGCTTGAGCCAGTGGCACCGGGGCGCAAACCAGGCAGCCACAGGGCCCGGACGCCGCGGACGGCACACCGGGGCAGCGGCCCCGCCCGGGACCTGCTGCTCCGGCCGGGAGGGGAGCGCCAACAGCACTCTTCACCTCGGCCTCGATCTCCGCGATCTTCGCTAAGGTCCCACTCATGGTGGCGAGGTCTCCAGGCCGCCCTGGCCTTGGCGCTAGCTAGGCTCCCCCACGCGCCGACCGCGCCGCCGACCGCCGCTGCAGTGCGCAAGCGCGGGACTTGCCAATTCTCGCGACCGGGTTCCGCGAGAGGGGCGCGCCGACGCTCCTGCTGCCCGGCAGTCTCCGCCTCCTCCGCCGACTCCTCCCTGTTCCTCCAGCCCCAGGGGTGTCATAGAGCCGGCGGCCGCAGCGACCAGAGCGGTCGCTCGGGCCGGCCTCCTGGAGCGCGCCGAGGGTCGCGCGCAGCTCCGCCCCACCCCGCCGGACCTGCGCTCGGCGGGCGGGTCGGCGCGGTGCGGAGCGTGCGGCCCGCCGAAGAGCTGGACCCGGCGCCCAGCAAAGTGCGTGCGGATACTTTGGGCCTCGTTCTCTGGTCTGAGACGCCAGCTATGTTGTAGAGAGCCTGGTCTTTAGCCCTCGGGGGCGGGTGGGTGGACACACAATTTTTGAGGGATCCTTTGTTTACCAGGAAACCCGAAGAAAGAGGGTGGCTTTTACACAATTAATGCATGGATTGAATGAGGAACTCCGGGAAGAGCCATTACTTGCAACAGCTGTAATGTTGAAAAATTGGAAATTATGTTACCACTCATTAGAGGAGGAGGATAGATGAATAAAAAAGCACCTCTGTCCTGGAAAATAGGAATATAGCCACTGAAATGTGCACTGAGTGCCCCGAGCTTGTTAGAAGGACAAACAGAACTGCTCCTTGTAAGGATGACATTCATCCTGCATGTTAGAAGTACATTTAGAGAGGGATAGTTATAAACGTACACAAACATTGTTTTCCCGAGGCGGATGCTGGAACCTGGGGTCTCCTGCGTTCAGTTCAAGCACTCGGCTATCACACACCAGGCCAGAAAAGTTATAAAGCTGGGCTGATGGTGCATTCCTTTAATCCCAGCACTCGGGAGGCAGAGGCAGGTGGATCTCTGTAAATTCGAGGCCAGCCTGGTCTACAGAGCAAGTTCCAGGACTGTCAAGGCTACACAGAGAAACCCTATCTCGAAAAACAAGGAACAAAAGTATAAATCCCAATGCAAGGCTTTTCTTGTAATGCCCCAACACATGAAACATAAGTCTGCAGGTCCCCTGGATCCAGAGGAGAAAGTGCTCAGTATCCTTTGGGTGGGATGAGATGAGTGAAGGACATAGAGAGAGCCTTGTTGTTGTGTAATTGTTTAGTTGAGTTTTGGGGGGCTAGTTTATTTCACTGTGTAGCTTTGGATTACATAGAGTTCATTATATGGACCACACTGGTCTGGAATTAACCCAGATCATCTGCCACAGTACTGGGATTGAAGGAGTATACCAACACTCCTGGTCCGTCTTTCACTTTTTTTTTTTTTTTTGGTTTTTCGAGACAGGGTTTCTCTGAATATCTCTGGCTGTCCTGGACTCGCTTTGTAGACCAGGCTGGCCTCGAACTCACAAAGATCCGCCTGCCTCTGCCTCCCAAGTGCTGGGATTAAAGGCGTGCGCCACCACCGCCCGGCCCATCTTTCACTTTTGATTCTACTTTTCTTTTTTTTGTTTTGTTTTGGCAAAGATTATTTATTTATTTAGTTTATATGGGTGTTTTGTTTGCATGTATAGCTGCATACCAGAAGAGGGAATCAGGTCCCCTACAGTTCTGGACATTTGTGAGCCTTCACGTGAGTGGTGGGAATTGAACTCCAGACTTCTGGAATGGCAGCCAGTGTTCTTAACTGCTGAGCTATCTCTCCAGACCTTTGTTTCTGGAGGTTTGTGATCATGTGAAGATCAGAAAAGAGTGTGGACTCCAGAGATAGAACTTGAATCCTCAGGCTTGGCAGGAGACATCTTTACCCACTGAGCCATCTCATTGGCCCTCTACATATTTCTGTGTTTCCATTTTATACAAGATTGATGCACCCACAACTACTGTGTAATAATAAAATTAAAATTTTAAAAACACTTTTCTTCAACTGTTTTATGGCAATGTGGCCAGCATGCTCAAGATCATTGTGCTGTACTGAAAGCTCTGTACAAGTGAGTTCATGTTGCTATATTAATCCATAGGGAATGACAAAGGAAGCTTAGCCCATATAGATGGCCTCCACCCAGCCCAGAGAAAGCTTTATTTATATAGGTTTGTAAATAAAAACTATCCCAGCTTGCCAGGGATAACAATGAGAAATTGTATCTGACTGAAGGGAGAAGAAAGGGTTTTATAGAAAGTTCCCGAAAGACCCTGGGGGTTTGCTTCTTTTCTTTAACCTCAGCCTTTTCATAAATAAATTAAGGACTAATGAGGTAACTTGATGCAGCACCATTAGTAATGGAGAGGGAAGAAGAAGCAGTGAGTCCAGCTGGAAAGGGAGGGTGATCAAAGATCATTCTTAAAAGACAGATAAAATCAAATCAGCAACCTTCCTAACCACGTGCTCCTGGAATTAATTGGATGACAGTATCAAGGCATCACTACTCTGCCAGGAGGGCTCACCCTAACAAATCTGTCACATAAGGCCTGCAGCGAAGTTAACCATTTTGCTGTTCAAATACAGGCTGGAACACACTGTCCATAGTGTGGCAAAGGGTAATATATTCATTCACCTTCTGAGTGTTGGGTGGCTGTCGTATTCATCCAATAATCATTTACTGGGCTCTGATGGTCCTTGGCACTGTGACAAGTCTGGGAACAACAGAGAGTGAATCAGATACTGTCCCTAATGTTATTAAGTATGTATCTCAGGAGCAAGTCTAGGCCCTTAAATTCAGATCTTTGCAGCCATAGCCCAGGTCCACTCAGCTGTTTGTTACAGGGAGATCCTGTTTTGTTGTAGAACACAAATAAACTTGTGAAGCTGGTGGCTCACACCTGTAATTTCAGCACTTGGGAGTCTGAGGCAGACAGATCGATGTGGGTTTGCTGCTAGCCTGGACTAACAGCAAACTACATGGTGGAACTCACTGCATGGTGAGTTCTAGGATAGATTGCCTCAAAACACTCATGTCAGATGTGCTGTCACACCTGTAATTTCAACACTTGGAGGTGAAGGCAGGAAGATCAGATGGAGGTAGGAAAATCAGGAGTTCAAGGCCTGTGACCTTACATGTGAACTTATCTCAAAAAAAAAAAAAGAAAGAAAAAGAAAAAAAACCCTAAAGAGTGACGGGTTGGGTGGCACACACCTTTAATCCCAGCACTCAAGAGACAGAGGCAGGTGGATCTCCAGTGTCGAACTCACAGAGATCTGCCTGCCTCTGACTCGGTAGTGAGGGAATTAAAGGCATGAGCCAGCATGCGCGGCTGAAATAATAGTATTTTCTTTTTTTTTTTTTTTTTTGGTTTTTCGAGACAGGGTTTCTCTGTTTAGCCCTGGCTGTCCTGGACTCGCTTTGTAGACCAGGCTGGCCTCGAACTCACAGAGATCCGCCTGCCTCTGCCTCCCAAGTGCTGGGATTAAAGGCGTGCGCCACCACCGCCCAGCTAATAATAGTATTTTCTAATACTATTGCCCTAGCTCCCAAACAACGAGATGGAGACCTATTACATTTATTAATAAGCTTTAAGCACTACAGCTGGGCAGATTCTCATCCAGTCTACACTGGTCTTGGCCTACTTCCCAACCATGTACCCTGTTATCTGCCATCAAGTGTCACCCTTCCTGGTCCTGTCCTATTCATCTGTCCTCATGGGTCCCTCATGGCAACTTTCTTCTTTTCTCTCTCTCTCTACCACAGACCCCTTTGACTGGGGTGGGAAGTCCTGCCTCCTCTCTTCTGCTGCCCATCTATAGGCTGATCAGTTCTTTATTAACCAATCAGAGATAATGGAGAGCATTATTTACATAACTTTGATACAGAAAATGGTTCAATAATCATGACAATGCCAATGTTGGACTGTAACCAGATTCAGGGTACAGAAGTCAGCATCTGAATGCACAGTGCACAAAGCCATCCCAGAACAGACAAGAGTTCAATTCCCAGCCTCCACACAGCAGGTTTTCTGGCAGCATCCACATCCCAGGGGAATGTGACTCCCTACTCTGACCCTGTGGGCACTTCATGTACATGGTACACAGATATATGCAAAGCAAAATAACCACAAACTTTCTGGTTTTTCAGACAGGGTTTCTCTGTGTAGCCCTGGTCATCCTGGAACTCACTCTAGAAACAGGCTGACCTTCAACTCAGAGAACCGCCTGCCTCTGCCTCTCAAGGCATGCCACAATGACACACACCTTTAATTCCAGCACTCGGGAGGCAGAGGCATTTTTTGTTTCTTTTGAGATGGGGGTCTCGCTCTGTCACCCTGGCTGGTCTAGAACTGCAGGCCAGCTTTGAACTCATGCCTCTGACTCCTGGGTACTAGAATCACAGACATGAACCACCATGCCTGGCAAAGTGTATGTTTTATTTTCTAAGTATTTATGCAGACAACTTCAATTTGAGTCTCTGACCCAACAAGAAGTAACAAGATAACAATACCCAAGAAACCTTTGTTAGCGATGTTAGCATGTGTATTGCTGCATGTTGCTACACATGGAACACAGTGCCTTGTGTATGCTAGACAAGCACTAATACTGTCATATATCTGCTGCTGCCACTTCTAAACTGATCAATGTTTCCAGCTATGACAGTGGGAGAGGGTAGGAAGTCCTCAGTGATGGATGATTACTATTTGCTGAATAACCAATCTTTTACAGTGCAGATGGTCAGACAGTCTACATATTGGAACTGTGTGTAGCCAAGCCAGCCAGAGTTATGTCATGAGACTCTGCCTCATACAAACAAACGACAAAAAAAAAGAGAGATTCTTCTGGAAGAAAAGCTGAGAGTAATGAAGGTTTGGGAAATACCCAAGACTCAGAAATACGAGGCCCAATAAAACAAGGAAGAAAAAACAAGGTCCTTATGGGACCTAAAGGAAAACATCCTTACATCTGATTTGGGTGAGAAAGGGGACGAAAAGAGATGGATTTAGGAAGTTCAAGATGGAAATAAGGAAAAGTAAACTTTCCAGACAGATGATCAAAGACAGAGCAGGTGAAGCAGGGATGTGTTTGAAGGGTCCCACAAGTATTACTGTGGTGGGCAGGGCACACATGTGGAGAAAGTCCTGAAACCAGTCAATCTCCCATATCCTCATTCCAGGCTCTACACCAGCGAGCCAGGCTTCTCACCCATTTAAACACACAATCGACCCATATTACATAAGATGTCAATATACAGTGTCAGTTAAAATAGGTACCTATTCCTATTGTCTTTAGAGGTATATACATCCATGAATTTTAGAGGATATTTTATAGCATTGAATTTTGGGCCATAGTGTGAGACTTTTACTTAAGGCTAAGTCTAGGGCAATGCTTCCCTCTGTAGCGCACGTTAAATCTCTAATACTGAGTTTGGATGAGTTATTCCATTGCTGACAGGAAATGCCTGGCTCATGTTGGTTGTTGCTGGGGTACAAACTAATCCCCTTAGGGAGTTTCCCCATAAAGGAATATCTCATAGGGAGTTTCCCATGGGTGAGGGATTAACTCAACTATCTCTTGCTGATCTGCATTCATTAATCCAAGGCCTAGCTTTACCTCACCTTCTACAAATCCTAGAAGGTTGAGGTTTTCTAAAGAAGTCTCTAGGAACACCTTGCCTACAATACCTTTTCAAATGACCATGTCCATGTCTCCCATAGTTCAAAGAGTGGGCACTGGGAAAACTAGGATTATTGGCCGTTGCTTGTCCAATTACATACTCATTAGGGTCAATATCAGTAGGTCTAATCCATCCACCATGGGGGCTGCTTGAACTTTTAAAGGTCTAAGAACTTTTTACTTTTTTATTTTTTACATTCTGCATTTTCTTTTTAAAGATTTTATTTATTATGTATACAATGTTCTGTATTGAAGTATGTATGCCTGAGACCAGAAGAGGACACCAGATCCCATTATAGATGGTTCTGAGCCACCATGTGGTTGCTGGGAATTGAACTCGGGACCTCTGGAAGAGCAGCCAGTGTTCTTAACCTCTGAGCCATCTCTCCAGCACCTGCATTTTCATTTTTGAAAGCTAAAGTTTCAATTGATACCCATCTCCAATCTGAATCTGATAATGCCCTGTTTATAGCTGACATTAATTTAGTAAGAAATCAGTAAAAGTCTCTCTGAAGTTTTGCATAATCTTGTGAATGATATAGACCTTTTCCCTTGTTCATTCACCTTATCCCAGGTGCTTAAATCTCCTAAAGTACATTGGATAATAGAGACATCAAATTGCATCTGCTGTCTTAAATCATCAAATGAACCTTCACCTAACCATTGGTCTTTCATGATATTAACTTAACCTTTAGACCTATTACTATTTTCCATAATTGCAACTTCTTCTTGCCATCATGTCAGCCACTGTAAATGAGAACCAGCTTCCAGGACACCTGCTGCTAAATCTTTCCAGGCTTGGGGGATAATCTTGTTTTGGGTAGCCCAGATAACATTTGTCTCACGTTCCATAAGTTACTATCGATTCTTTACTTTTTATTTGTTTATTGTTATTTTGTAAAGTTCTTTTTTTTGTTTTTGTTTTTCAAGACAGGGTTTCTCTGTGTAGCCCTGGCTGTCCTGGACTCACTCTGTAGACCAAGCTGGCCTTGAACTCACAGAGATCCACCTGTCTCTGCCTCCAGAGTGCTGGGATTAAAGGCATACGCTACCACGCCCAGCTAAGATCTTGTATTTTAACAAGATTCTAGGTTTGTTATTCATTTTCTAAATTTTCTAGTGCGGACGGTTGCCTTTCTTCAATTTCATTAAGAGATAGTGCCATGCTGTTGTGGCTGCTATCAGAGAGCAGCAGCCACGGCCCTGTGCTACCCCATGGCCATGGATCTCAATAATGGCCACAGGTGACGAACAACATCAGCAAGCTGAGGCACAGTTTACCAAGCTCCCCAAGCACACCACGCTTGTACGGGACATGATCCAGGAGGCCTTCAGCTTTGTGCCCTAAGAATGGCACACCATGGAGCTGCTCAAGATGCCCAAGGACAACTGTGAGCTCAAGGTCATCAAGAAGAAGCTGGGCACTCACATTGGAGAAGAGGAAGTGGGAGGGGCTGAGCAATGTTCTGGCAGCCCTGAGGAAGGCCAAGAAGGACTGATGCCTCTTCCCCCAATAAACATTTGTGTTGCACACACAAAAAAAAAAAAAAAAAAAAAGAGGTAGAGCTATGGATTCCAAGGTCTATATATCTTGATCCTCAATTTCATTAGGTGTCATAGGTTCACAATTAAGCAATTCCTGTTCTCTTCTGTCAAGACTTTGTACTATCATGGCTAATTTTTCAATTTCTTTTTTTTTCTTTTTTGAGAGAGGGTTTCTCTGAGTAACAGCCCTAGCTGTCCTGGAACTCACAGATCCACCTGCCTCTGCCTCCCAAGTGCTGGGATTAAAGCATGTGCCATCACGCTCATCCATAAATTTTCAATCTTTTTTTTTTAAAGCATTTATTTATTTATTATGTATACAGTATTTGCTCTACATATATGCCCAGGCAGATCTCAATGTAGATGGTTGTGAGCCACCATGTGGTTGCTGGGAATTGAACTCAGGACCTTGGGAAGAACAGCCAGTGCTCTTAACCTCTGAGCCACCTCTCCAGCCCAATTTTCAATCTTTTTAAAGAGGAAATATATAAATATTGCAATTACTCCAGTGGTTACAATTGCAATAATTACTATGATGACTTTAAAAAAGAACAACAAAACATTTCTATCCACCTAGTCCTATCCTTGCTCTTAAGGTATCAGAAGTGGAGTTTCCCATTTTTTAGTGCAAAAAAAAAGTTTGTCTATATAATTAAAAATATCTTTTGGGGTGGTTTACTGTGATTCACTGTCTCAGAGGCTCCTGTAACATTCCTTGTTCTGGGCTCAGGGCTCCCATGGATACTGAGTCTCCTGAGTCGCTCAGGAGTTCAGATGAGCTTGAAGAACCAGTGCTTCCTCTGGAGCTTCCAGCCTCCTTCTGCTAATCTAGGCCTAGAATTTCAGCCTCCGAGACGTACTGCTGAACAAGCTCACCCTTTTAGCTCTTTCTGAACTCTGGGTGCCTGGTTCAACTCAGCTGTTCTGGCTCAAACTCCTCTCCAAGTTGACTGATTCAAACTGGCTTCTCTCAGCTTCTTATTGAATTGGTCTGTTTGGCCTCAAACTAACTCTGGCCATTTGTTCTAGTCTTCTTGCTCCTTCCCATTCTCTGGCTTCAACTGCCTCTGGTGACCTGCACTGCAGGAGCTGCACAAACTCATGAACTCAACTGCAACAAACTCAACTCTGTGGGGATTTCTGCTGATGGGGTGGAAGTCTGGATGGGCCAGAAAGCCTCTGACCTTGACACTGTAACAACGGGATTCCCTTTCTTTGGTGGAACCCCCTCTTCCCTCTGATTTGAGGCTCCTAGATTCCCTAAGACTTGTGACACAGCCCAATCCTCCCCCAACTTCACCATGCTAATGAGATCTGTTGGTGCCTTGGCTTTCAGCCAATGACAATCACTCTAGGCCTCAAGCCTCTCTGGAGTTTTCCCTACCCTTACTGCCCATGAATTAATTAGGCATTCTATTTTCTTTCTTCTGATTGGACAATACCCAGCAACTCAAACACATTCACCTCCAAACACATCCCCACTACCTAAAGTTATGTAATACCCCCATTCCAGAGCTAAAATCTCTCTCTCTCTCTCCTCCCTTCTCTCCCCCCTCCTCTCTTCCTCTCTACCTCTCTCCTCTCCTCTCCTCTCCTGTCTCTCTCCTCCCTTCTCGCCCCTCCCCCCCTCCTCCCTTACCCCCCCCTCTCTCTCCCTCCCTCCCTCCCTCCCACCCTTTCCCCACAATGACTGTCTGGCTATTTATCTTTGGTCGCAACGGGCCGGGGAAACACTCTTCCTTCCATGAAGGATCCTCCGCCCAGGATAACGGGGCCCCAGGAGTCTGCCTGGCCACCTCTTCCTAGCTTAGTCTCCTACCACTGGCAGTCGGGGCTCATCTCTGCCCCATTGCTGCCAGTGGCAGCCTAGCCAGGCTCATTTCTTCAGTACACTGGGCCTTTGCCGTTTCTCCTGAGCCCCAGCTCCTGCCTGCCAGCTGCTGGCCTGGGCAGGCTAGGCCTGTTTGGGGTGCATGCTCCTACGGAGAGGCCCTGAGTTTCTGCTGCCTCTCCTGCACCACCTGCCTGGCCCCCTAGCCAGGCCTCTTCCGCCTGGACCAGGTACGGATCTCCTGGTCCCTGCTCCACCCTTTTCTGCTTGGACTGATTGAGTCCATACCTCCCAGTGCGGAAGCATGCGGTTCCGGCCTGGTACCCGATCAGGCTGCGAATTCCTCCCCGCGAACCCACAAACTCCACTGCACTGACTTCCATCTGACTGGAATTAAGGGCTCGCACCATTATTATTCCTGGCTTAAATAAATTTTTTCAGAATTTGAATAAAGCCGTACATGGTGGTGCATGCCTTTAATCCAAGCATTTAGGAGGCAGAGGCAAGCAGATCTCTGGGAGTTTGAGGCCAGTCTGATCTACAAAGCAAGTTCCAAGCAAAAGTTGTAATAGAGAATGTAGGGGTTAGATAAATTAGATTTAGAAAATATATAGGAGTTTCTGATACTGTCTCTTAATTAGGGGCCTGAAGAGCATTATCAGCATGAAGTCAGCAAAAACAGGAAAGACTCAATAGACTGAAAAACAAGTTTGAAGTCAGGAAAACAGGAAAGACTCAATAGAATTGAAGAAACAAAGTATCTGGCCTGACATTGTTTTCAGCTGCTAAGTGGGCGGAGCCCAAATTAAGCTGAAACAGAGTTCCTCCTATTTGAGGACAGTGCGTGGAGCCCAGAAGAGAAGAGGCCCCTGATGCTAGAGAGCTCCAAGAGTCCTGCTGAAAAAACGGCTGGCCATTGATGGCCAGCTCTCTCCCTGAAGCAGAAAGAGGCCGGTGAGCAAAGAAAGCCTGAGCAAGACACCAAAAGGCCAAGGACTGGACCCTGTGGCTCAGCTTTTGCCTAGAGGGGTTTGATCTGTCCAGTGTCCTAAAGGAAACGGTGTCTGGCTTTAAGGACTGAGGCAGAGCAGCTGAGTTCCTGATTCAAAAGAAGTAAGTTGGCCTGCAGACGGCTGGGGTCTCCCACAGAGAAGAAAGCATGAAGCCTTATTTAAGGTGAGACTGCAATAACCAACGACCCTAACGAACCTGCATCTGAGAGATCCAGAAAAAGGACTGCTAAGTGCGTTAAAGAATCTACAACAAAGACTGTGTTCCTGACGACTGAGGACCTGCCCCAGAGACTGTATCATTCTAAAAGGTTATGAAAGTGGTTGTTATGATTATCAATAGGTTTAGTGGATAGGTTAAAGGGGTTGAAGGATTTTATAGGATTAATAGTTAAGAAATTGTTGGTGGCCGGGCAGTGGTGGCGCACGCCTTTAATCCCAGCACTTGGGAGGCAGAGGCAGGCGGATCTTTGCGAGTTCGAGGCCAGCCTGGTCTACAAATTGAGTCCAGGACAGCCAGGGCTACACAGAGAAACCCTGTCTTGAAAAACCAAAAAAAAAAAAAGAAATTGTTGGTGTTTGTTATAAGTGAATTTAGTAATAAATAAATAAGTGTTAAATAATAATTTAAAAGTTCGGTTACAAGAGAAACCCTGTCTGGGTGGCAGGGGGGAGAACAAAACTTGAATGTAATACTCCATAGCAATACCAAAAAAATATTGGTAAAGCTATAATCAGAGGAAATTTTGCAGCATTAAAAGTTTTTATTTTAGCCAGGCGGTGGTGGCGCACGCCTTTAATCCCAGCACTCGGGAGGCAGAGGCAGGCGGATCTCTGTGAGTTCGAGGCCAGCCTGGTCTACAAAGCGAGTCCAGGACAGCCAGAGCTGTTAAACAGAGAAACCCTGTCTCGAAAAACCAAAAAAAAAACGCTAAAAAAAAAAAAAAGTTTTTATTTTTATTTGGAAAAGGATATGTAAATTAAATGTTCAAATTAATTAGGTACGTGCTTTTTTTCCCTTGTACTGATGACTGAACTCAGAGCATCAGGAAGTGCTCTACCATAGCCAGGGTTGGTGGTGCTCACCTTTAATCCCAGCACTCGGGAGACAGAAGCAGGTGGATCTCTGAGTTCCAGGCCAACCTGGTCTACAAAGAGAGTTCAGGACAGCCAGAGCTGTTACACAGAGAAACCTTGTCTCCAAAAAAAAAAAAAAAAAAAGGCAACTTAAGCTGAAAATTTACTGCTCAACAAGATAATGACCAGATATGGACTCCACACAAATGGTGTAATAAGACCAAGTAACTTCCCTCAAACAGCTAGCAAAAAACTCCAGCTTGGGCCTGGAGAGATGGCTCAGAGGTTAAGAGCACTGACTGCTCTTCCAGAGGTCCTGAGTTCAATTCCCAGCAACCACATGGTGGCTCACAACCATCTATAATATCTGATGTCCTCTTCTGACATGCAGGCATACATGCAAAGATATATCTATATATCAAATAAAACAAAAAGCAAAAATACTCCAGCTTGTCTTGGTAGAGAATCTTCTCCCGGCACTAACCAACACTATCTTATACCACATATTTGAATATTTGAATAAATTATGACTATTCTTTTCTTGGTAAATTCTTTACCACTGGTGTCACTGGCCTATCATATTAAAAATGTTTTTGATGTTTTATTTCTTTTTTCTTATTTATTTTTACTTATTTTTGTTTTTTTTTTTTCAAGACAGGGATTTTCTGTGTAACAGTCCTGGCTTTCCTGGAACTCACTCTGTAGACCAGGCTGGCCTTGAACTCATAGAGATCCACCTGCCTCTGCCTCCCAAGTGCTGGGATTAAGGGTGTGCACCATACCCGGCTGCCCAGTGTTTTTTGTTTGTTTTGTTTTTTTGTCTTAAAATCTTATGTGCGTGCATTCATGTTGAGAAGATACATGTGTCCATGTGCACACATACGTGTGGAAACCACAGGTTGACATTAAATGAATGCCTCAATTTCGTTCCACTTTATTTTTTTGACATTGGGTCTCTTTCTGAACCTACAAAATAGTATTAGAGTTGAGGTCTTTTATTTGTTTTCTTGTTTGGTTTTGTTTGTTTTGAGACAGGGTTTCTCTGTGTATCCTTGACTGTACTGGACTCACTTTGTAGACCAGGCTGGCTTTGAACTCAGAGATCCACCTGCCTCTGCCTCCTGAGTGCTGGGATTAAAGGTGTGCACCACCACACCCGCCCGGCTGAGTCAAGGCTGTTAATGTTGTATCTTATAACTATATTAATAATTATTATCATCTACCACCCAACCACCCCTAACCCTTTAGAAGGGATACCCAGTCTCGGGTGCAGATTCTAAGAGGACAGCTGTCAGCAGTCTGTCTGCAGGAACACCACAACAGCCGTCACTCTGTGGTTACTTGGCTCTGGCTATGGCACATTTACTTCCCCTTAGGCTTGAGGGTTCTCTTCAGAGAGTCTGCTGCCCATAGGCCCATATGCTCAGTCTGCCTCAGCCGCTCTGCTGCAGGGCCAGCCAGCCAAGGCTCTCCTCAGGCCGCCATTTGAACTAGCTGAACTCCCTCGGAGCAGCTGCTGTGCCTCGGGGCCTAGTCCTCGCCTCTTTTCTGTCTGAGCCTCGCAACACCTTATGTGACAGGGGTTTCTCTCTTGACTGCTTTCCAGGTCTCCTCACTCTCTCTCACTTGCTAAGCGGCTTTGAGCCTCTGTGCTGATGTAGCCTCAGGCCTCTCTGCTCACCTCTGGCTAGGCAGGTGCTGTGCCACACCTCCTCTGCCAGCCTGAGCTTGCTCTTTGAAGGTGCTGCTATCTGTGGCTTTTCTCGGCTTTACTGGGCTTGCATGTGGCAGGAGCGTCTCTCTGGACTCTGCCTCTCAGTTTATGTGGCAAGGCTTCTATCCACCTGCTTCTTACTGCCCCAGGGCCAAAACTGTTCTTCTGCAGGCTGGGAGCCGACCATATTTGCACAGTTTCCATTCAGGTTCCACTTTTCAGTCAGCGTGGCTCCCACAGATGGCCCACGTCCTTTTCACCCCTCCTGACCTAGTTTGTTTTGTTTGTTGTTTTACTGTTGTTTGTTTTTTGAGACAGGGTTTGTCTTGTGTAACAGAGCCCTGGCTGTCCTGGACTCAATTTGTAGACCAGGGTGGCCTTGAACTCACAGAGATCCACCTTTGCCTCCTGAGTGCGGAGATTAAAGCCGTGCACCACCATGCCCGGCCCTTTTATCTATCTATCTTTCTATCTTTCTATCTATCTATCTATCTATCTATCTATCTATCTATCTATCTATTTATTTATTTCAAGACAGGGTTTTTCTGTGTAGCCCTGGCTGTCCTGGACTCCATTTGTAGATCAGGCTGGCCTGGAACTCACAGAGATCCGCCTGCCTCTCCAGTGCTGGGATTAAAGGGGTACTCCACCACCCCCAAGCACACCCAGGTCTTTTAAAACTTTGAATTTGGAGCCAGGCGGTGGTGGCGCAAGCTTTTAATCCCAGCACTTGGGAGGCAGAGGCAGGCGGATCTCTGTGAGTTCGAGGCCAGCCTGGTCTACAAAAGCGAGTCCAGGACAGCCAGAGCTGTTATACAGAGAAACCCTGTCTCGAAGAACCAAAAAAAAAAAAAAAAAACTTTGAATTTGGTTGTTTTAAATGCACATTTTGCTTGCATGTGCAGAAGTTACGTGCTTGGTGTTTGTTGAGACCTGAACAACTAAAATCACAGGCAGTTGTGAGCCAGTGTGGGTGCTGGGAATCACATCCAGGTCCCCTGGAGAGTAGGCGGTACTCTTGGCTGCTTGGCCATCTCTCTAGCTACTAATTTCTAGACTCTTGAAGGAAGACTTGGCCACACACAAAAGACGGACTACAGGGAGATCCTATCTCAAAAAGTGAGAGGGAGGAGGAAGCATGAGTAACAAAAACAAAGCATAAAATACTGAAAAGGAACCAATTACTCTGTAAGTTAATTTTAAAGTCACTCTTGGAGGGGAGCAAACCTGCAGGAAATGCCAGAGGCAGAGTCCCAGCATGAGCGACCATCAGAAGCCAGCTTTGTCCACATTTTGTTGACTCTTGCATTGGAATCAGCTCAGTTCAACAAATGTGAACTACATCAAGTACCTACCAAGTGGTAGGGATGCCCCATCATCCTCTCGGCCTTCCTCCCAGTGAATCGCAGCTCTCAGGAGGCAGAGGCAGGCAGATCTCTGTGAGTTTGAGGCCAACCTGGTCTAAAGAATGAGTTCCAGGCTGGGCGGTGGTGGCGCATGCCTTTAATCCCAGCACTTGGGAGGTAGAGGCAGGCGGATCTCTGTGAGTTCGAGGCCAGCCTGGTCCACAAAGTGAGTCCAGGACAGCCAGGGCTGTTACACAAAGAAACCCTGTCTCGAAAAACCAAAAAAAAAAAAAAAATATGAGTTCCAGGACAGCCAGTATTGTTACACAGAGAAACTCTATCTCGAAAAATCAAAAAAGAAAAAAAAGTTCAAGGTTGGTAGGCAAGATAACTGAGCTGTTAAAGGTACTTGCTGGCTTAATGACCTGATTCCCACAGGATGGAAGGACAAAACTGACTCCTCTTGCAAGTTGTCCCCTAAGCCCTACAAGTGGCACCTGCATGCCCATAAATTCAATTAAGTATGCACCACCAAGTCCAGCTTCCAGGAAGCCTTCTGTCTTGCTAATTTGACCCAGGGCCTTGCTTCCTCACCCTACCAGAGCTACAGCCCCCGTGCCCTGAGAACACCTGAGCCCATTTCTTAGCACATAGCTGTACTGATTGTACCTGATACCAACAAATGAGATTGCTGGGTCACAAAGCCAAATGCATTTCCAAGGCTTTAAAATAGACTGCAAAACCTCCCTGTCGAACGGCACCAACTTGCCCTCTCCAAGCAGCAGTATCTGTGAGCACGCGATCCTTTCTGTTTATGTCAGCCATAATGGTGATAAGCAAAATATTTGGTACTTTGAAAGCTGAAAACGATTTTGGATTTTTTTCATACCGGGACTGAACCTAGAGCTCTGCATATGCTAGGCAAACAACCCAACTGCTGCGCTAAGCCCTTAATCCCTCAAAATGATTTTTTTCATTTATTCAGCAAATATTTATGAGTGTCTTCTATGTGCAATGTATGGTGCTGTGTGGTAGAGATAATAAGGAGTACATGTTAACAAGAAAGAAAAATACAAGACAGACACAGTGACGAGTGACACAGGTTTGTAAATTCCCGGACGTGGCTGACTAAGGTGCTTCTTGAGTTCATGGCCTCATAAGTTCAAGGCCTGCCTCAAAAAAGAAACCAAACTCTGGAGAAGGGTCAAGACCAGAATTTGGATGCCCCCCTCCCCGAACCCATGTAAATAGCTTACCTGTAAACTCCAGCCTTGAAAAGCAGAGTTAGGGTCCTCAGAGCAGGCTTGCTAGCCACACTTGCCATGGTGAGCATTGGCTTTGAGTGACAGACCCTGCTTTATCAATGAGATGGCAGAGCAACCTGTCCTAATTCTCAACATCAACCTGCCTTCACACGCTCCTGCACATGAGGGCACACATAGAAAAACATGCATATGCAAGCACTCCACACGCAAAAAAAAAAAAACCAAACATCAAAAAGCCACAAAGCAAAACAAAACACAAAAGCTTGGTGAGATGACTTGCCTGTCAAGGCGCTTGCCCTCCAGCCTGAAGGCCTGACCCTGATTTCTTCGAGGACCCATATGGTAGAAAGAGAGAACCTGTTTCTACAAGTTGTCCTCTGATCTACACACAACACCACACACACACACACACACACACACACACACACACACACACACAC
>CAJQZJ010031795.1:2363450-2376210 GCA_907164525.1 Lophiomys imhausi | reverse complement strand
TTCTTCTTCTTCTTCTTCTTCTTCTTCTTCTTCTTCTTCTTCTTCTTCTTCTTCATTTCTAAAATAGCTAAGTTCTCTGCTGGTCACACAGAAACAGGAAACATGTCCAAAGATAAATGACCCATGAGGTCTTTGCCAGGACCCCAAGACCACAGCACAGAAGGACTAAGATAACCCCTCAGGATGGAAGGTAGGGCCTTCTAAGCCCCTGACTCCTACAAGGATGTGGCCTCCAGGGTAGGTTGGTGACTTTCCCACCTTGTCCATGGCATGGAAACCTGTCAAGGAAAACAAAAGGAACTGAGGATGTGGCTCAGTCGTAGAGGGTTACCTAGTGTGCATAAGTCCCGGGTTTGATCCCAGACCACAAAATTCTCGCAGGATTTTGAGGCCATTTGGGGCTACCTGGAAGGACCCAGCCTGAAACAACATACACAAGTGATAATAAAAAGGTGGAAATGACTCTGCTCCTCAGAGGAGGGCTAGGAGAACTAAATAACGGGCATCTTTTACTCAAAGCTTGAGTCTGCCTGTCCCCACATTCTGCGTTCCATCCCCACTTGAAAGCCTTCTTGCTGCTGTGGCCAGAGGTCCAGCTTTTCAGAGGCTGCTAAGCCAGAGTGAAACCCATGGCTGCTGGCTGCCTCATTGCTGTGTTTCTCTTCACAATCCAGTGTGTCCTCAGCGAATCCTGGGTGTTGGAGGCAAAGCTCAAGAGCTGTTACAGTCTGTGCTCCCAGCTTGCCTTTCTCACCTGCGGTCTGTAAAATGGGAATCATCAGAGTAGGTACCTCTTAGGATTGTTGGAGAGAGTAAAGCCAAGACATGGTCTCAGTATCTTGGCCAGCCAGCAGCTTTGGCTGGCATTACAGTCAGTACCTAGGCCTTGCCTTTGCAGAACTCTGGAAGGGGCTGAGAAAACATACATTTCTGTTAGTTTGGCATTTTAAAAACATTCTGTTTTAGGCAGGATCTCATTATTTAGCCCTGGTTGGCCTTGTTATTTACTTATGTAGAGAAGGCTGGTCTTGAACTTGTGGACAGTACTCCTGTTTCTGCCTCCTAAGTGCTGAGGTTATAGATATGTGCACCATACCACGCAGAAAATACATTAAAATTTAAATTAGCTGGGTGTGGTGACACACACCTTTAATCCCAGCACTCGGGAGGCAGAGGCAGGTAGAGCTCTGAGTTTGAGGCCAGCCTGATCTACAGAGTGAGTCCAGAACAGTCAGGGCTATGCAGAGAAATCCTGTCTTGAAAATCCTAAAAGATGGGGCTGGAGAGATGGCTCAGTGGTTAAGAGCACTGGCTGCTCTTCCAGAGGACCTGGGTTCAAATCCCAGCACCCCACAAGGTGGCTCATGACCATCTGTAGAGTAACAGAATGTGATCCCCTCTTCTGGTGTGTATGGCAAACAAACAGGCAGAGCATTCATATACATAATTTTTTAAAAGATTTTTATTTATTATGTATACAGTGTTGTCTGAAGGTTTACCTGAAGGCCAGAAGAGGGCACCAGATTTCATTACAGTTGTAAGCTACCATGTGGTTGCTGGGAATTGAATCCAGGTCCTCTGGGAGAGAAGTCAGTGCTCTTAACCGCTGAGCCATCTCTCCAGCCCCCATATACATAAATCTTAAAAAAATATCCTAGGGTGGGCATAGTGGCACTCACCTTTAATCCCAGCACTCTGGAGACAGAGGCAGGCAGATCTCTGTGAGTTCAAGGCCAACTGGTGTACAGAGTGAGTCCAGGACAGTCAAGGTTACACAGAGAAACCTTGTGTCAAAAAACCTAAAAAAAAAAAAAATGCTAAAAGGAACTTTACATGGGTCTGGACCTTTGCCAAGGATGACCCTGGAGAAGAGACTTCAAGGGAAGTGGAAGTTGGACTGAGGAGAGAAGAAGGGAGAAGACTTTTTTTTGTGTCTCTGCTTCTCTGGGCTTTGGAATTCTTGAAGACAAGGTCTGAAGTCCAGTTTGTTTACTACTGTATTCTCTAGCATCTAAAACCCACACAAACAAAACAAAGAAAGCCTGCTGCTTAGTAGGTGCTCAATCAATACCAATCTAATGAATGAATGAATGACCTTGACAGCTTTGCTTAGCCCGAGAGACAACGATGCTCTTCAGTTTGCTCCCCATCTGGTGCAGAGCCAAAACTGAGGTACACAGTTTCCATGGCAACCGAAGAAGGTCCAACAGGCCAGCAGCAGGAGGCAGACTCAGGGATTGTGAGCTCTGTTTCTCTTCAAGGTGTAGCCTAGAAACCGGGAACAAGGTAGCAGGCTCTGTCAACAGATGTGGAGGGAAAAGATCTTCATAAATAGCTATATCAGCCGTTTACTGGGCAGGGTTGTTAAGCCAATCAATGAATGTCCAGGCAGGTCAGCTTTAAAGATGGGAGGCTCTAGTCTGGACCCAGATGTGTCATCTTGGACCATTTTTTTCAACACCTCTGAGCCTCACCTTGCTCATTTCTAAGGATGTGCATGTGTAACAAGCTGTAAAATTATTGGTAAGAAGGTATGTGTGGTGGAGACGTTGAAGAGCAGCCACTACGGAAAGGTCTGCTGGCTCCACTCAGAGTTGAATGCTGGAGCTGTCCTGCACCTGCAGCACGCAGGGAGCTGGCGGGGGGAGGGGGGGGACTTGCAAGCTCCAGGCCAGCCTGAGCTGTGTATTGAGATTTTATAAACACACCTGGAAGCCTAAAGTTACAAAATACACGCCTGTAGGCCCAACAGATGGGCAAGGTGGAGAACAGGGCTATGGGAAAACTCTGGCTCTTGCATAACCACACCAAGGTGGCACGCAGGACAAAAATGGGGCTAAGTATCCCTCGTTTTCCTCCTAGCACTGTGGGTGAGGAGCCCTGTGTGGACTCCTTTGCAAGGCGAACCCTCTGGATATGCTATCCAGTTTTCTAAACACAGACTACTGAGATCCAATAGGTGACTCACTCGTAGGAATCACTAATGGGGCTCTGATCCCTGGTGAGAAGGACACACACTGGGATTGACTCCTGACTCTACCATGAACAGTGTGGTCTTGGGCAGTCACTCACCCTTCCATTTTCTCTGGTGTAAGTGGAAATATGCTCATATGTGAGTACGGTGGGTACTGAATAATCTCAGGCCTTCCTTTTTCTGATTCCCAGCCACAGGTCTGGGAAAGAATGGGGGCCTAGAACACACTAGGTAAATGCTCTTACTTGGAACTTCAACAGCTCGGAAGAACACAAAAATTTCTAGTTCCCAGAATCTGCCTCCAAAATACTGAGAGAGATTAAGGCAATAACCAGCCTGCTGTAACCCAACATTTGTGCTAAAAGGGACAGATCTTCCTTTAGGTTAAGGAAGTTTTCTTCATGTCTCATTCATTTTACCCAGCAACTCTGGAATGTACTGTATGAGGAGGGTGAATTTTTAACTATTGGAAGAAATGCTTTGTACAGTGTACAGGTTACCAAACTGGCTCACAGAAGACACGTAACTGACACGAAGACACAACCAGAGAGCTCAGGTCTAGGATTTGAACTAGGGTCCTTTAACAGTGACACACCGAGAAGCCTCGGTGAGCTCGTGGCTAGGGGCAAGCTAGGCGCACGGCGGCGGTGGGAACTCAGAAAGGAGTTGAAAGCCGGACCCATTCATTTGCATGCTAATACCCAGAATGCTTTTCCACACACACCGCTTTATTTAATGGAAGCGCTCAGTTTGGAACCGTGTAAAGTTTGGAATGAGTACTTCGCTCCTCTTGGAACTGTGGGAACTTCGCGCCCGTACACGTGCCTTGCCTACAGGCTCTGAGCCCAGCGGCTCAGCGGCAGTCCCAGCAGACGAACCTGTGTCCAACCTCGTCCAAAGCATCTTTAGGCGGGCTAGGGACAAAGCGCTCAGGCCTGGCCGCGGACGGAGTCCGTGGACAGAGTGCCCGGCATTTTGCAGGGCGGCAGGCTCTAAGAAGCTGCTTCTGGCTTGGGGGAGATCGACGGGGCTTCTTGATCCCCGAGTTTCCTAATTTCCTCAAAACTGCTGGGACATGCAGGGGCAGCTGGTTTTGTTCATCTTGTCCATCGCCATCATACTGTCGCTTCCCTGAGCTGGCGACTTCACTCACGCTCCATGGGGCACAAAGCCCAAGGAGCGGAGGGTAGGGAAAACGATCTCTCTCTCTCTCTCTCTCTCTAGTTACCCAGGCGTGCAGGCCTTTTGCCTTGGTCACTATGAGGCGGGGAGAAAGGTTCCGCCTGCGTCGGGCTGGGATCCTGCGTCGTTCCTAGGGCTGCAGAGCTGGAGGAGGTCTCCGCCGACTTCTGTGGATTTTGGCCATCAAAGGAGGGCTAGGCAGGGTGCTGATGCCCGCCCGACCTGCGGGTGCGCAAGGCAGGATGGGGGGCTCGGATCCACAGGCTCTGGCCGCCCCTCCCGCACGCTCGCCTACACTCTGGGCGGGCAGAGGAGGGGCGGCTGTAGCTGGTTTGCTGGCTCGGCGCTAGGATCGTATTGGTCGGGGTCGAGGGGGGGGCCGAGGCTGCAGCCCCCGGCCCCGCGGGCGGGGTGGGGAGGCGGGGGATCAGGCTGCGCTAGCATTGGCGGAGCTGGGGAGGGGAGGGGGGGCAGGAAGCGGGGGGGAGCAGAGCTGCAGGGGGGGGGTGTATAAATATGGAGTGGGGGGGGTGCGCCGTCAGTGGGGAGGGGGGGGGGGGATCCCCCGTTGGGGGGGGGGGGGGGGCGCTCGGCACAAAGAGTGGAAAGTTTGCAGTGCTAGGCGGCCCAGGCTAGGGAGCCTGGTGCGCACGTGCTGGGCCGGGGCCACCAAGAGCCCCCCCAACGCGGAGCTCGCGGCTTTTTCTTTCTGCAAGCTGGGGGGGTGTTGTTGGTATCGCCCCCTCCTTCTCCTCCCCCCAGGGGTGAAAGTGCAAGAGGAAGTGCAGCCGCTGCCATCTTTCCTCCGTTCCGAACGCACGGAGCCTGGGGCCGCAGCGCCGCCGCTCCGCCGCCACCGGCGCCTGGCCTGGGGAAGAAGGGCCCACCCGGCTATCGCCACCCGCTCGCTTGGACCGCCGCCTTCGCCGGGCTCCGAGACCCGGCCTACGCCACCGCCCCCGTGCGCGCGGACCGCCGCCGCCGCCGCCGCCTTCGCCTTTTGTTTCCTTTGCTCCGGCGCCCCCGCCCCGGCTCGCGCTTTGCAGGGGACGCAGCGCGCGCCCCCAGCGGGCCCGGGAAAAGCCTCGGAGCGCGCGCTTGCGCTTGCGCGACGGACCCCTCCTTCTCCTCCCCGCGCGCGCGCGCCTTTTGGCCGTGCGCCGGCGCCGCCTGGCGGGCGGGAGGGGAGGTGGCAGCCGCGTTTGCAGGAGGGGCGCACCGCTTCGCTCGTTTACCCCTTGGAAGGTAGACCGAGAAAGGGAGGCGGGCAGGCGGAGAGCGAGTGCAGCGCCGGGTCCGGCGAGGGGTGGGGTGGCTATGTGGGGAGCGGTGGGCCGCTGTGTCTAGACCTTTTGATTGGGGCAGGGGGCGTGTGCACCGGGCGCACCTGCGAGGACCAGCGAACCCCGGGCCGCACGTGCCGGGAGTGTGACTCGCCCGCTGCGTACAGCGTCTCGCTGCCTAAAGGAAGGGACTAGGGACTGGGGGTGCCCGGCCCGGCAAGTGGGGAGGGTGCAGCGGCCATGGAGCGGGTCAACGACGCCTCCTGCGGCCCGTCCGGCTGCTACACCTACCAGGTGAGCAGACACAGCACGGAGATGCTGCACAACCTGAACCAGCAACGCAAAAACGGCGGGCGCTTTTGCGATGTGCTCCTACGAGTAGGCGACGAGAGCTTCCCGGCACACCGGGCTGTACTGGCTGCCTGTAGCGAGTACTTTGAGTCTGTGTTCAGCGCTCAGTTGGGCGACGGCGGAGCCGCAGACGGTGGTCCTGCTGATGTGGGAGGCGCGGCGGCGGCTCCGGGCGGCGGGGCTGGAGGCAGCCGCGAACTGGAGATGCACACCATTAGTTCCAAAGTGTTTGGAGACATCCTAGACTTCGCTTACACGTCCCGAATTGTTGTGCGCCTAGAGAGCTTCCCCGAGCTCATGACGGCCGCCAAGTTCCTGCTGATGAGGTCGGTGATCGAGATCTGCCAGGAAGTCATCAAACAGTCCAACGTGCAGATCTTGGTGCCTCCTGCACGAGCTGATATCATGCTTTTTCGCCCTCCTGGGACCTCTGACTTGGGCTTCCCTTTGGACATGACCAATGGGGCAGCCTTGGCAGCAAACAGTAATGGTATTGCTGGCAGCATGCAGCCCGAGGAGGAGGCTGCCAGGGCCACAGGTGCAGCTATTGCGGGCCAAGCTTCCCTGCCTGTGTTACCTGGAGTGGACCGATTGCCCATGGTGGCTGGACCCTTATCCCCCCAACTGCTGACTTCTCCTTTCCCCAATGTGGCGTCCAGTGCTCCTCCACTGACTGGCAAGCGAGGCCGGGGACGCCCCAGGAAGGCCAACCTGCTGGACTCCATGTTTGGGTCTCCAGGGGGCTTAAGGGAAGCAGGCATCCTTCCTTGTGGCCTGTGCGGGAAGGTGTTCACTGATGCCAACCGGCTCCGGCAACATGAGGCCCAGCACGGCGTCACTAGCCTCCAGTTGGGCTATATCGATCTTCCTCCTCCAAGGCTGGGTGAGAATGGGCTACCCATCTCCGAGGACCCTGACGGCCCCAGAAAGAGGAGCCGGACCAGGAAGCAGGTGGCTTGTGAGATCTGTGGCAAGATATTCCGTGATGTGTACCATCTCAACCGGCATAAGCTGTCCCACTCTGGGGAGAAGCCGTACTCCTGCCCGGTGTGTGGTCTGCGGTTCAAAAGAAAAGACCGCATGTCCTACCATGTGAGGTCCCATGATGGGTCAGTGGGCAAGCCGTACATCTGCCAGAGCTGTGGGAAAGGTTTCTCCAGGTGAGAATGAGAGTGGCACCCTCCCCAGCTCTCTGTCGTGTACTTAGTTCTGTCTCTTGAGACAGTTCCTTGTCAGGATCTAGGGTTATGGATCTTGTTGGAGGTGGAGGGTCACTGGACCTTGAAACAGAGCATGCCATCTTAAAATATTTTAAGATTCTCCGTTTTGAGATGGTGTGGCCAAGAGCTGCATCTGTCAATTCAGGCAAGTTCTCCAGCACCAGAGTGCCCTACTAGCCTCACCCTTCGGGGGCCTGTGGGAAGGGGCTGGATTCCTCAGGCCAGCGCTGTTGGGCCTCCCCATTCTTCTCCCCGGGTTCTCTTTGTGTTTCCGGCACCAGGCATGGGGCCCCCTCTGGGGGCGGGAGGCTGGGCTCCTCCCTCGACTTTCCCCGCCTGAATGGCTGCGGAGGGAGGGACTGAACAAGTGTGTCTGGGACTCCTTACACTCCGGAGGCCCAGATCCTCCACCAGTTTGAGCAGGCCGGCGTGCAGCAGCAGGCTCTACTAGAGCTCTGCCCCTCATGTGACCCTAGGATTGAGAGGCATAAAGCTGGCTACGCAGGGCTGTTTTGAAATACAGTAATACTGGAATCTGCTGCGCTCTGACCTGGTAGCTCTAGAATCCAGTGAACCGACAGGTCCCCTGTCTGCTCTCAGGAAAGCAGGTCCTCTTTTTAACTTTTAGTGAGCCTTGGGAACCGAAGACTTGACTGAGGAGAGCCCAGAGCTATGGCTCTCCTCCCCCCAACCCACCCCCTAGTTTGAGAACATTGAATAAAAGGCTGATCTTAACTGAAATCCTGAGGACCTGTGTGTGTGTGAGCCTAGAGACAGGGAATTCCCTCAGAGGGGCCCCAACTGTGAACCAGTCTTACCAGTCAGACAGCCCCTGCCCACCTGCTCTGGCTGGCATCTGGCTTGCCAGCCCAGCTGAGGACTTTAGGCTCCATCCCTGGCCTCTGGGGACTGAATTCCATCCGGATGGCATTCATTGGCTGCTGTGGCGGGAGAGGCTGTGGGGAGGGGAACACAGCTTCTAAGGGGCTTTAGTCTGGACAATGAGTCCCACACCCCCCTCCCAGAAAGGCTGGGGCTAGGCATCCCTGAGTCATTCTAAGGCTGCTGCCTCAGGAATCATTCAGTTTCTGCTGGGGGTGGGGTGGGGTTGGGTTGGGTTAGAGCAGAGTGAAACATTTGCTTCCCCTCCCCCCACGGGGGGGGGTGGCTGGGATGCTTGGGCCCTTGGAGCCAGAGCTGGATGTTGATTTTGTCTTTGTCTTGCTGGGCTGGAGTCCTCCCTAGAAGGGGGTGGTGGTGGCCAAAAAAGATGGTTTGGTCCGTCCTTTTTGATGTCTTGTTTTAAAAGTATATTAATCTCTTTTCCAGGCCGGATCATTTGAATGGACATATCAAGCAGGTGCACACTTCTGAGCGGCCTCACAAGTGTCAGGTAGGGATTGGGCTGGGGTATAGTTGGGTGGAAGATTGTTGCTGTTCTCCCAGCCTTGGCCATGAGCAAGTTGCTGTATTGGGCCAGCTGACAGACCACTGTTTTGCACACACCTCCCTCTCCCTCTGTCCTTCTTTGTTCTGTACCCCAGCCCCCTTTCCTTCCCCCGGGGCTAAGATCCTCTTTCTTGGCCCCTTGGTTGTAGTTTCCACACCATTGCCTCCTTTCTGTTGCTTAGCTTTCCTGTCCTGGTGTTTGTGGGTTCCTTGGCTGGTGGGCCACACTGCATAAGTGTTATCCTGGTAGATCTGACACCTTGCTGGGCCTGACTGTTGGTTCCCAGTAGTTTGTATGAACTATAAGGCTTCAAAAGGCTTCTGGTGGCCCAGCCAGCAACCCTTCCCCTGGTTCAAGCTGAGTGGGAACTCCTGGGTTCCTTCAGTGGAGAAAGCATGGCAGTAGGAGAGGCTGCGAGAGGGGTTGTCCCATCTCCAACACAAACAGCAAGAGCAAGGCAAGGCAAGACATTGTTTTCCAGTGCAGAATCATGTAAGGAAACTGGACTGCATTTTCTCCTGTCTGCTTGAATTCTATCTGGGGTCTGTACTGGCACCTAGAAAATGAGTTTGCTTTCTTGGCCTCTGAGCATTTCAGTGTGATGAAAAATACTCCACAGTTTCTTAGTTGTCTCCCCTCTGGTATGGCACGTACCTTCAACTGATTTCAAGACAGTGTTATGAGATACTCCTACAGCCTCTGGCAGGGATAGCTAGCTACTTCTCCTAACCTGTTGGCAAGGCCAGGTTCCGGAGGCTACAGGAAGGGGTGGACGTGCACAGGAGGACCCGAGCTCCAAGGACTAGGGTTTAAACATCATTCACAGATGCATGGTTGTGCAGCCTTTCCCAAAGATGCTGACTCAGGGTAGGCCTGCTGGGGTCTGTCTTTGCCTTGCTTTCTCCCTCTCCATTTCTGATCTCTCTTGTCACAGAGCAGGTTCTGACTCCCAGGTAGTGTGCTGAGCAGCCCTAGGCCGGATAGGAGGAGCCCAGAGGGCAGTGGGGGTGTACCCAGTGGCTTGGGGGGGTAACCTGCACTCTCTGCCCTTTTTCCAGGTGTGGGTTGGGAGCAGCAGCGGCCTGCCACCCCTGGAACCTCTTCCTAGTGACCTGCCATCATGGGACTTTGCCCAGCCTGCTTTGTGGAGGTCGTCCCATTCAGTTCCTGATACCGCCTTTTCCCTCTCTCTAAAAAAGTCCTTCCCAGCCCTTGAAAACCTGAGTCCAGCACACTCCAGCAATGCTCTCTTCTGCCCAGCCCCACCAGGATACCTGAGACAGGGTTGGACAACCCCAGAGGGCAGCCGGGCCTTTACTCAGTGGCCAGTAGGCTAGCCTGGGTCCTTCTGGAGAGGTGCAGGAGAGTGGTGGCTGGCCAGAGACTCCTGCTTTTGGGAGAGGCCAGCAGGATGGTTCCTGCCCACCAGTCCCAGGTCCTCCCAGGGTGTCCTAAAGCCTTTCCCAGCTTGAAGCTCTCAAATAGTTGAAGCTAGGAACACCTTTCTCGATGCCTGCGTAGCCTCCACATTTTTCTCTCAATACTCTTTGTCTTCCCTCCCCCTACCTCAAGAGGTGATATGCCCTGGACAGGCAGCCATGTCAGGGGAATCTGGGAGCTAAGCCCCAGCTTGTGTGCTTCCCTTCCCCTGGCCTCCTTGTCACACTGACTGAGGTCTCTGGCCACCCTCCTCCCACTCGGGAGTCACTTCACCTCCAGAGAAGCTTCTGGCACAGCTCCAGCTAGGGTTGGCTGTGCTGTGCCGTGCCCTCTCCCCTCACAAGGGCCTGCTTTCATTTCTACCTAGTGAGTTAGGTTCTCGTGTCTGAGGTTTTTTTAGCTGGTCTACTCAACTAACCAGTAGCTTCGTATTGTGATACATGGCTTTGGGGGTCGACAAAGCAGATAGACACCCCCTCTCCCAGATCCCCTCGGTGTGTCCCTCGGCCCCTGCAGACTCTGCTGGGAGATCAGGAGTGATGATAAAAGTTTTCATTCTAACATTTGAGACTTTGTGTGTTTTGTCCTTGGTCTGTCATAACGACTGGCATCATTGTCCCCTTGGTGTATGAGCCAGCTCCTGCCCTGCCTCTTGCCCTTCAGCACCCTCTCACAGACCTGACCCTGTAGCCAGCAAGGGATGTGCTGCCATCACACTTGGTTAAAGCGCAGGGACCTCCTCAGCCACAGCGGATAAAAGGGACTGATGACTCAGGCTGGTAGAAAAGCCTTTTGGAGGTAAAGGGCAGAGAGCCCAGGCTTGAGGCCCCTTACTGGTCCACATGCCCCAGCCATTGTCCTGGCCTGGAATGCAGCCAGAGCTGTGCGGTTGGAGTATCTTAGCCCTCTCTCATTGTTTTTGGTGACCCCATGTCTGAGGCTGGTTAGACAAGGATGAGTTGGGGGTACACTCAACACAAAGGGACTAAAGCCAGTGGTGGTGGACTTTCGTATGTTGCCCTTAGATTTTTTTCCCCCTTGATTGCAGAATGCACCCTACAGCTTCCAGAGTGATCACTGCTAAGACCTCCTGGGGTTGGGGTTCCACTCAGACTGAAAGCTTTAGGAAATGTGGGGTGAGCAGTGGCGAGTGGTGATAGCATGTTCCTAACAGTAGCAGACTGTGAGCCTTGGCTAGGGGCACACTCAAGCAGGCAGTCACACTGCTGGCTTCCTTTCAGGGCCCTTCTGTTTACTCCAGGACTGCAGAATGGCACGTTCTTTCTTCTGAGTCTCAGGTTCTGGAGTCCTCTTTAAAGTCTCTCTTTCAGCCCCTTCTCTCCTCTCCTGAGTCATGTGACCAGCCTCTCTTGTGTTCTGTGTTGTCTGAAGTTCTGGTTGGCCCAGACTTGGATTTACAGAAAAGCCTGGGGACTCCATTCAGTCGGAACAGGGAGGCCAACAGCTGCTTTAGGCTGGCTTTGTGACAAGGTGGTAGTTTCTGTTGTGGCTTCTTTATCCCGGCAGGAGACTGGCCTTCCTAATTACATTTGTTCCCCATGAGGTTAGCCTTATTCCTTGAGAGATAATCAGTGGAGGACAGGGTAGGGGAAGCCAGCTGCATCTTCAATTTTTAATTTTGCTTAATCCCCAAATATTTAATCCACTTGGGGATAATTGAGGGTTGGGTGTCCATTATCTTGAGTACCAAAGTATGACAGGGCAAAGCCTTTAAAGAAAAGATCCCAAATGGTTGGCAAGAGAAAGAAGGTATCTTTCATGCCGCAGGCTTCCTCTCCCTGGAAAAGGGAAGACAATCCTAAATACTTTACCTGGGTAATGTTAGTTCCTTTGAGTTCTGAGGCTTCAAACTTTCTTGGCTAAGGTGGCACATGCCTTTAACCCCAGCACTCAGGAGGCAGAGGCAGACGGGTCTGACTTCAAGGCCAGCCTGGTCTGCAAAAGAGGTTATAGGACAGCCAGGGCTACATAGTGAAACCTTGTCTCAAAAACCAAATGGCCTCACTCTGACAGCTCCAGGAGTAGGGTGGTTTTTGGCTCTCTGGCAGAGCCATCTCTTGTCCCTGGGTAAATGAACATGTCCACCATGTCTCCGTTGCTGTGGTTACAGTTTGCTAGGCTGGGTGGAAGGGTCTTTCTGAGTTCCTCCCACTCACTGTGGCCCTTGTGGGTCCTCCTGTAACTGTGAAACTAAATATCCAAGGTGCTGTGTGGGTTGCCCTAGTCCTAGAGTGTGCCTGCACGATCTTCCCCAGGAAGATCAGGTACATGGGGTCAGTGGTGACTCCTTCCTTTCACAGGGTGAGGGCATAGACTTGAGGCCTCTTCACAGGGCCTCTGCTCAGCTATAAAGTCAGGACAGAAAGACCTCCGTGAGGCTGGGAGGACTGTGGGAGACTGATGTGGTCAGGGTGTTTAGACTGCTCCTTTCTCTAGTACCTGAGTCTTGTGCCTGGGCAAGTTGACTTTCTTTCTTTTTTTTTTTGGTTTTTCGAGACAGGGTTTCTCTGTGTAACAGCTTGGCTGTCCTGGACTCGCTTTGTAGACCAGGCTGGCCCCGAACTCACAGAGATCCGCCTGCCTCTGCCTCGCAAGTTGACTTGCTAAAGTTAGCTCCCACATTTGTCACAGGATTAAAGGTAAAACATAAGAGCAGAGTTTCACTGGGATGAGTTGTTCTGAGTTTACCTGTGGATACAGGGAACAGGGAGGCTTGTGCAGGTGCACGTGTCTGGGAAATGGTCTACCTCCCCAGCACTGCTGTCAGCTTCATGCTGTGACCGTACACTAAGGTGTGTGTGTGTGTGTGTGTGTGTGTGTGTGTGTGTGTGTGTGTGTG
>CAJQZJ010031795.1:2322797-2363440 GCA_907164525.1 Lophiomys imhausi | reverse complement strand
GTGTGTGTGTGTGTGTGTGTGTGTGTGTGTGTGTGTGTGTGTGTGTGTGTGTGTACAATGTTCAGACACCTTGAGATTTCAGGTTATCAAGGTCTACTTCTAAACAGGGATCGAGGCAGCTCCATTCTAGCAAGTTAATGGGGTGGCACCTCTTCAGTAACTCACAAGCAACACCCTCAACTGTGAAATCTGCTTTCTCTTACACTGCTAAAGCAGAGGGAACACTCAAGAAATGAGTCCAGTTTGACTTTAATACTGAGGCATCTCCATGAAATCAAAATAGCTTGAAAGCCACTGGGCCCACCTCTTTTCAAGACTTTGTGAAATTCTGTGTTCCCCAAGGCACCCCAGCCTTTGAATGCCCCCACAGAGGAAGGGATGTTGGAGAGAGATAATGGCTAGGGAGCTAGACCCTCATTCTCAGGGTGTAGGTCCTGACAGTTACTTCATGGCCTGGCTTCAAGTTGTGCTGGCTCGTGCCTTTCAGCGGCTACACATTCCTAGAGCATGGGGGTAGCAGCCTGCCTTCCACGGCTGCTGTATGCGTGTGCTACATAAGATGAACATCTCTGTCAGCCTGAGCTCAGAGCCTACTCAGTGGCGGCGCAGGCTGGCGTCACCGTCCTCGTCCTCACCATCACTTCCCCACCACCACACTGCACAAATGCTCTTAAGGCCGCAGTCGCTCTGCCTTCTCACACTAGCAGGGCTGACGCTGCCATTTATTTTATAAGCTCCTTTTTTATTCACATTACAAGGATATTATGAAGTGCTGTCTTTGTTCTTTGTCCTGCCTTTTCCATTTCCCTGTGGCCAAGACGAATGTCATATTTACATAAAATGGATCTATTGGATTCTCTGTATAAAGCAGTAAGCGGAAACCCTGAGACAGAGAACAGGGAGACCGGTTTATATGTCGTAAGTCACTGCATTGCCGTTGCTCGCTCCTGAAGTCAGTGCTTTGGGGTTTAGAATAACCCATGTGGAGGTGCACACCTGTGACCCCAGCACTCCGAGGCGCAAGGTCAAGTTCAGCGACATGGAGTCTGAGGTTAGCCTGGGTTGCCTGAGACCCTGTCTCAAAAAACAAGGGGCTGGGGGAAATTAACAAATAACTCTTGAGTCATTAGAGGAGCACAGGACTTAGCTGGCCGTGTTTTGAGCTTGTCTGAAGTAAAGAACCACTAGTTCCAACTCATATATCCCATGGGAGGGCATTGTGGGAAGGAAGGGCAGCCACTTGGCATTGTGAACAGTGTTAGCTGAGCTGATTTCACAAGCTGACCAGAGTTTTGCTTCCTGGTACACTCGCTCAAGTGTGGGATGTCTGTTGTTCCTCATCCTGTTTTCCTTTCTGCACTCAGACCTGCAATGCCTCTTTTGCTACTCGAGACCGCCTGCGCTCCCACCTGGCCTGCCATGAAGACAAGGTGCCTTGCCAGGTGTGTGGAAAGTACTTACGAGCAGCCTACATGGCAGACCACCTGAAGAAGCACAGCGAGGGGCCCGGCAACTTGTGCAGTATCTGTAACCGAGGTAACTTGCCCACCTTCCCTCACGTCAGAGGGTGGGCCCGATCTTCTGGGGAGCCCACCCTCCCTGCCCAGGCTTTGGGCGCACATCCTCAGCTAGTTGTTTGAAACCTCTTCCTTTCCAAGAGACTTAATGATGGTAACAGAAGGAAAGAGGCGATTCCCAAGCCCAGGGTCAAGGGCAGCCTGCTCAAGTGGTAGGATGGAAGAATTCACAAATATGCTTGACGGAGGTTGGTTGCGAGTCATTAGCCTGAATGGCCTATAAAAGGGTCCTGCCCTAGTTCATTCACTGCCATCTGAGATTCATCAGCCAGGGAAGGAAGTTGGATCTGGAGATGAACAAGAGATAAAAAAAACTTTCTAGCATAAATGCTTAAAGTAAAAGAGAGATTCCAAACAGATTGTGGCCCTGACGAAAGACATAAGTGAGCAGGACGGTGCGCTTCAGGCTGAGGCCAGCCTGTGAGTGTCTGGCTGTGGCCGCGGTGCTGTGTTGGGTGAACTCTGACCTGTCCCTGAGGCTCTGCTGGTTTGAGTTGGCTGTTGGATCCCGGAGTTTGTTTGCAAGCACAGTGTCTGTGCGGAGGAGGTTGAGGCTGCTGTTGTCTGAGCTCCTTTCTGAGCTGTGTCTTTGGCCTCCTATGCTTGCTTTGGCCTGTTGGGCCTCTTGTCAGTGTTTTTGTAAGTCTAGTACACAACTTAACAGGCTGAGGATTGAGCCAGGAGCCGAGAGACACAGGGTTTAGTTCCAGCCCCTTGATATGTATGTGGCTTTGGGCTCTGCTTGCCTTGCTTCTTCTTGAAAGTGATTAAGATCTTTCCCCTTCCCGTCTCATGGGGTTGCTGTGAGAACCCCAAGAGGAGGTAGCTGAGAGTTCTCTGGATCCACAAAGCGTTCTTACATTGTAAAGTGTTGAAATGGCTGATAGTCTGGTTTGGACAAGGCACAGGTCTGCAGGTCTGACTCCATGGGTCCCACCCAGTGTTCTTGACGGAGGCACTCTGCTAGGTAGGTGGTTTTCTCAGAGTCTTGGAACCAGGTACTGTCCAGAGGCTACACACACATACCTCAGATTTGCCTTCATGGTCACCGAGTTGATACTTGTTCTGCTAGGAAACCTGCAGTGAATGCAAAGCGCAAAGCCGCTAGCTGCTTCAGCTGCTCTCGTTTCCCTCTAGGCACAAACAGTGGGGTGGTAAGGGCAAGGAGTGTTCGTGGGCCAGCCGCAGCTGGGCGTGCTCCAGGCCCGAAACCTAGTTTCTTGCCTTGCTTCATCCTAACCCGGCTTCCAGAGTGGACTCCCAAATAACCCTGAACTTGCCACAATCAGCAGGACTTGTTATTCCCATGACGTTACCAGTCCCAGAACTGGCTCAGTGGGCAGAGCTGAGAACTCCTAAAAAGTGGAGGTTTTTGATAAAACCAGAAAGTCCAGCCCAGATGACAGAGTAGGGCAAGAAGGAATGCCGGGAACCACAGAGGAGCCCAGGTGTGGACAGCAGGGAAGTTATCAGCCGGTCAGGACACAGTTACCTTCAAGAGCTACAAAGAAGACTTGAACAACAGCCACAAGCCATGTGACTAGGGTGTGGAATTCAAAAGAGCAAAACCAGAGCCACCAAGACTGGGGATCACAGGCTCGAGAGCAGTCCACAGCAGGAAGACATTCCTCCACGTCTAACCTGCGCTGGGTACTCAGAAGAGAGGATTGTAGCCTTTTTCAGAAGAGGAAAAGCTGGGTGCTGTCTCTGGACTCATTCTTCAGGAGACATAAGACCAAATATCAATAGCAACAGCCAACAAAACAAGAGTGGAAGGAAGGCTCTTTTCTAGAGGAGGATGAGGGGGCTCTGTGTCGTTCTTTGCCTTGTGGCACCAAGGCTATCAGGCTTAAATAAACAAATGTTCTGAGAGTTGGGGTTGTGATTCATGGCGGAGCACATGCCTGGCATGGCACAGCTTTGTCTTCAGTCCCTGGCACAGCAGAACAGTCTCAGGTAAGACTGAATCAGGTGAACTTACAGGTGTCTTCTGAAATCTTTCAGTCCCAATAATACTTTGTTACATTTAAAAATATTTATCTTTTAGTTTTATGGATATGTGTGTGAGTGTACCTATTTGCAAGCAGGAACCCATGGAGGACATTGGATCCCCTAGAACTGGAGTTGTGGGTGGTTGTGAGCCATGGTGTGGGTGCTGGGAACCAAAACTGGGTGCTTCACAGAGGAGTGCTCTTAACCACTAAGCCATCTTTCTAGCCTTACCATGAGCCCAGGCTGGCCTCAAAGCTGCCCTCTTGTTTGTAGTCTTTGCATTTGGGACATGGAGGCAAGGAGACAGCTCAAATTCCAACCCAGTCAAGGCTGCACAAAGTGAGACCTAGTCCTCACAAAGGAGAAGTCAGGTCTGGTGGCCTACTCCTATGGCCCTTACAAGGCTGAGATACAAGTATTCTTATGAACTCAAGGCTAGCCTGGGCAAGTACCAGGCCAGCCAGGACCTTCTATCAAAATAAAACAACCAAAAACACACAAAGGAAACTTCCTGTCAGATGACCACACAGGTGGCGAGGTAGCACTGTGCCATTCTCCTGCATTGGCAGGTTTTTTTGTTTTGTTTTGTTTTTGTTTTTCAAGATAAGAGTTTCTCAGTGTAACCCTGGCTGTCCTGGAACTCACTCTGTAGACTAAGCAGGCCTTGAACTCATAGAGATCCATCTGCCTCTGCCTCTGCCTCCTTAGTGCTGGGATTAAAAGAGTGCGCAACCATGCCTGGCAAGCTGTGGCCTTTTGCCATTAACAAACTCTTCATTTCTGGAGAGGGAGAGACTTGCTGCAGTGGTATGGCTTCCATCAGCACCCATGATCAGCTTCTGTTTTATCCCAGCACCTGACTTGCTGAGTTGATGTGTTTAAGTTCTGGGCTCTAGGTGGCAGCTGTGGGTCCATTCTTGTCACTCACCAATGAGTTTGCTATGGATAGTACAACCTGCACCCAGGGGAATCGTGAGCATCAGCCACATATTCCTCAGAATGGTTTTTAGGACCATGCAGGGTTTTTTTAGTATTTGCTCTATTTTGGGGGTAGATAACTCTGCCTACACTGAGTGAATGTAGTAATTCCTGATGCTTTTTTTCCCCATTCACTTTGTGGTAGACTTGCTCTGGCATGCCATGAGGAAGGCTTCATACTACTTCAGAGGCCCCAAAGGAATGAAAAACCAAAGGAAAATTCCTTGTGAGGTGGCAGCATTGTAGAATCATAAAAGTTCTCATGTCTTGTGTTGGTTTCTGGGGCCACTGTGCCCTGTTGGCTTGTGTTTAAAGGGCTTCACGGTGCCAACCAGAAAGGCAGGGCTAAGAGCCTCTTTCTCTTCCCTTAGCCTTACCTATCCATTCCTGACTGTAGCCTGCTTCCTAGCAATGTCTGTCCTCCAGTGTCTGGCCCCAGGCCAAACACTTAAATACAATCCAAGACAGCTCCCCAGGCAGGCTAGAAAGCTAGCACCTGGTCCAGGACAATCTTTGAAGTAACTGGGTTAAGAAAGGAAATAGGCAGGCGAATCTCTGTGAGTTCAAGGCCAGACTGGTCTACAGAGTGAGTCCAGAACTTCAAGGATACACAGAGAAACTTTGTCTTGAAAAACCTTTTAAAAAAAAAAAGACATAGCACTCATATACATATAATAAATATTTAAAAAGAAAAAAAAAATCCCTCACAGGTGTACCCAGCTGCTTGGGTTTTAGTCAATTCCAGATGTAGTCAAGTTGACAGCCAAGAATGGCCGTCACACAGGGAGACAAGCTGTAAATCTCAGTAGCTGTTGGGAGAAGGGAGATGGAATAGAGACAGCTTTTCTCTGTGTAGCTCTGGCTGTCCTGGAACTCACTGTGTAAACCAGGCTGGCCTTGAACTCAGAGATCTACCTGCCTCTGCCTCTGCCTCCTGGGTGCTGGGATTAAAGGTGTGCACCAGCGCTACCCTGAAGTTTACACTTTTTAAAATCAAGTTTTGTGCAGAAATCACACAGTACATTTCTACCTCTCACCCTTTAGCAGGGGAATCTCACTGTGATCCTGTGACTGTAGTTTTAAAAGGGAACAAGGGTCGGGCAAGATGGTTTGGTGGGTAGAGGCACTTGCCACCAAGCCTGAAGACATGAGTTCAATGCTGGAGATTCACATGGTAGAAGGAGAGAACCAGCTTCTACAAGTTGTCCTCCCACCTCCATCTCCTACCCCCCAGTAAATAAATGAATGTAATAAAACAAATGGAAGCAGAAGTACCTGAGAAACGTGCTGGACAGATCTGGAGTAGATTAAAGGGACAAAAATCGGGCCCTGACACCTCAAGTGAACCAGTTTTACACTAAGGCGCTTTGGTCCCTGCTAAAGGTATCTCTGATCCTTGACCATGGTGGGGTTCAATGGCACACCTCTTTCCTCTGAAAGAAGTCATTTTATTGGCCTGCCTGAGTTTGTGGCTGTCATCCTTGTAAGGCCTCGTGATGTTTGTGGAAATTGGCCCAGAATGTGCTCTTCCACCATGAGACACTCCTGCCTTAAACTGACCGGTCGATCAAAGCATGAGAGTGAAGGGAAGACGGCTGGAGAGGGCTTGATGGGTGCTCCAAGACCAGACGAAAAGACCATCGTGGATGCGAGGTGACCATGACGCCACTTTCGTGTTACTCGCTGTCTCTCCTGTTCTTCAAAAGGTGGAATCAGTTCTTAAGTCATTGTTCTGAAGGTGGAAAAGTTAAAATAGAGCTTATTCCAACAGGTAGAAGAAAGGGGAGCCCTGGAAGCATTCCTTGGGGATTTCGCTTTGTCTCCATCTGGTTTCCCTGTAAGTGATAAGCAGGCTTCTGCTGGCTGGAGGTCCATATATTTGCCTGACAACATTTCTAGCCATTGTCTCTGCTGCCGACTCGGGCCTGTGGGACATCTGCTCGAAGCCCCTGGTGCTGAGGCACCAAGCAAGCCAAGGTGGCCGGCCTGGGCCCTTCAGTGTACCCTTTACAGACAAGCTGACTCGTGGACCTCACAGCCTGATGTGATTGCACATGTTTTTGAGCCAAAGAGAGAACCCCTTCCAGGTGCAGCTGACCAGAGAATGCTAGCCAGAGCTGCCAAAGATAAGGCATGGGGAGCAGAGAGAAATCTCTTGCTGGCTGTGGGGTCTCATCTCCTTTTGTCTTGTTTAGGTTTCTCCTCTGCCTCCTACTTAAAGGTCCATGTTAAAACCCACCACGGTGTTCCCCTTCCCCAGGTCTCCAGGCACCAGGAACCCATCCTGAATGGGGGAGCAGCGTTCCACTGCGCCAGGACCTATGGCAACAAAGGCAAGCGACCCCTTGCTCTGCACTTTGCTTCTCTGCGCAGACTGTATTGTGGGGGCGCTGGGCCGGGTGGTGGGGAGGCAAGAATCGCGAGTGCTCTCCAGGACAAAATTTACCATGGGTATCTCACTCCAGAACAGTGAGTGAGGCTTTAGGATACTGCTGATCCAGCCTGCCTCCTCTTCCCCAGCCTTCTTCCTTCCTTCCTCTTGGCTAGCCCCCAGTGTCTGGAGCCCTCCAGGGTTGCCCTAGGCAGGAAGAGGAGCCTTGCATGATGAGTTATTCTGGGCCTAGCCACTGCCTGGTGCCCTGTAGGGCCGTGTGAACCTGTTGCTAAATGCTTTCTCCTTGGTTGATCCTGTGGGTGGGTGGGAGCCAATGGCTGGCTTCTTCCATGATATTGGTGGTTGGTTGCCACAAGTGGTCCTTTCCAATGCAGCCTCTGGCTGCATTTGTTGAGATGCATGTCAGTAAATGGTGGCCTCTGACTTGGAATTGGTTTGACGAGAGTTCCAGGTGCACTGTTGTCTTGTTGGTTCATGTTTGGGGGTGTATCATGTTGTCTTTTCGCCAGGGGCATGGCAGATGGTAGAGATGGCATGCTCCATGCTCCCATCACAGACCTCCCATCTTGGCATGGCTCTCTGGACCCAGGCAGGAAGCTGGTAGTAGGTAGTGGACCCTAGTGTGGGCTAGGCAAGGTAGGGAAGTAGATGGAGCTACCCAGCTGACAAAGTTGTTCAGAGTTGCTTTTCATCTGTGTACTTTGGCCGTATGGCTCTGGAAGGGTCTTTGCAGAAGTGGAACGGAAGGCCTTGTATGAGGGTTGGTTGCCATCTGAGCGAGCGAGCCATCAGTAGGATGTAACTGAGTGGAGGAACTCATGGCTCTAGTCCTGCCTGTTCTGTGAAGGAAGCCACTGGCCCAGCACAGGGACAAGCCACTGGCACACCTGCTCATCACAATCACAACAGTTTTACTCCAGCACCTATGGAAGCACCTAGAAATTCAGGATCTCTGAGTTGTTCTGGGCAGAAGTAGGAGATCCCCTCTAGGCCTTCCTTCTTGAAGCAAGCTGAGATGATGGTGAATTCTACATATATATATCTGCATGAAGAGTTCACAGTGAGAGATGCTGGTGGCCCTGGGCACTGTCATCTTCCCCTCCCCCCCATAGATATTCTAGGCTCCTAGACAGACCAGCCAAACCTCCGTGTGTTCTGCCAGGTTAGTTACTGGCCAAGGCTGGCCCTCCAGAGCCTGTGAGCTGGCCTTTCATGGCCCCTCCAGGAGGGGACAGCTCCAATGCCTGGCCTGATCTCTTTCCTGTTTTGTTTTTTTCCTAGAAGGCCAGAAATGCTCACATCAGGATCTGGTTGAGAGCTCTGACTCCTATGGTGACCTCTCAGACGCCAGTGACCTGAAGACGCCCGAGAAGCAGAGTGCCAATGGATCTTTCTCCTGTGACATGGCAGTTCCTAAAAACAAAATGGAGTCTGACGGGGAGAAGAAGTACCCATGCCCAGAATGTGGGAGCTTCTTTCGTTCTAAGTCCTACTTGAACAAACACATCCAGAAGGTGCATGTCCGGGCCCTGGGGGGTCCCTTGGGGGACCTGGGCCCTACCCTTGGTTCACCTTTCTCTCCCCAGCAGAACATGTCTCTTCTTGAGTCCTTTGGATTTCAGATTGTTCAGTCAGCGTTTGCGTCATCTTTAGTGGATCCTGAGGTGGACCAACAGCCCATGGGGCCTGAAGGGAAGTGAGACATGCTGTGTCCCCACAGAACAGCCAGCCATTGGGGACTGCTGAGAAATGCTGTGAATGCGGAGGGAAGTGATGTCTTTGGGTTCTGTAGCTGAGAGATTTTTATTCATTTTTAACCCCCATCCCTGCCCCTACCCTGTTCCATCCCTGTCCATCACCCCCCCATCCCCCATTGTCCTAGAAATAGACTCCTGATACTCTCTGCAGGAATATCTGAGAAACCTGGTATGGGACAAGGGCATAAAACACTACATAGGCCTCTAAGGCAGCGCCAGTCCTGGTTTCTCTAGTGGTCAGATGCCAGAATTTCTGGTGCTCCATTCTTGGTGATCCTAACCCTCAACTCCAAGGCACTCTTGGACCTTGGTAGTCTTGGTCCCTTCCCACTTCTTTTTTTCTTTTCTTTCTTTTTTTTTTGGCACAGGGTTTCTCTGTGTATCTCTAGCTGTCCTGGACTCACTCTGTAGACCAGGCTGGCCTTGAACTCACAGAGATCTGCCTGCCTCTGCCTCCCGAGTGCTAGGATTAAAGGGGTGCGACACCACGCCTGGCCATTACAGACAGTTGTGAACTGCTATGTGGGTGCTGGGATTTGAACCCGGGTCCTTTGGAAGAGCAGCCAATGCTCTTAACCCCTGAGCCATCTCTCCAGCCCCTGCTTCCCACTTCTTTCATTCCTCATTCCTTCTTCCTATATCCTCAAAATAAATTACAGTAGGGTTTCTACCCTTTTATGGCCAATTACTTTTAAGGAAGCCAGAAACCTACAGCATCCCATGGACCACAGGATGAGTGTCCTCTGAGAGTCCTCTGAGGCTGCCCCTGGTCTTCCTGAGCTGCTGGAAGCTAACATTTCACTGCCAGGACAAGCTCATCTACTGAGGACACCTCTACCCCAAATTCCAGTTCTTACTTGATTTTTAACCATTCAACTCGCTGTTGGGTTTTCATTCTCTAATTCTTATTATTGTTATTTTTAGGACCAGTTGTAGTGGATTGCTACTGAAAGCTACCCCAGGTGACACAGAGCTCTTTATAAAACGCAGTCACACATTAGGGTTAGTATTAAACTTTGTTTAGATGTACCATAATTAACTTGGCTAGTTGTTTGAGGTCTATGGAATAAATAGTTTTATGCAAAATTAAAAAAAAAATTCTAGTCTGATCAGGAAGAGGTGTCAATGGTGTTGGGGGCCAGGAACGTGGGAGAGCCTCAGGTAGAGATTGTGTACCTTGATTGTGTCCCACTTGAGCAAGCCCAGGTTGACCTTGTGATGTGAACTGATCTGATCAGACTATATTAAAAACGTTAGTATGATACTTTGCCTGCTCCACTGAGTCCAGTTTTTCAACTGTGTTTTGGGACCTGGACATCAGCAGTCTGTATCCCTATCCAGGAGGGGCAGTGAGAGATCTCACTTCTCCATTGCAACAGTTTCAAGCATGCCTGATGGGTAGATGTTCCCATCAAAAAGACTTAATTTTCCAGGACTTGTTAACAAACACTCGGCCCTTATTTTCATTGCGTGTGTACTAGGTGTAACCCTTGAACTTAATGGGAGAGACAGTTAACAACAGGTAAGCAATTTGTATATGGCTTTTGGATAATGAGAAATATAAGAGGAAAAGACAGCAAAAGTGAGGAGTTAGTGACAGCAGGAGAGCGGGGTGGCCCAGGAAGGTGTGAGGCAGGTCTTAGGTCTCAGGAGGGGACCCAAGGCAATGATGATCTCTTGGAACTATGGTAGGACATGGCAGGAAGAAAAATATTATTACCAGAGGGGCTCTAAATAGCCACATGAGGTCCCCCCCAACACATGTTATGTAGCTTATTAGCTGTGAGTGTAAGAAGAAAAGACATTCCTTCTGAAGACATTCTTAGTTCTGTGCCCTGGACACCTCCTGGCCCTGAGTGTGGAGGTAGAGTGGAGAGCAGCAGATGGGATAAGAGGGTTGAGAAGTGTGTGCATGTGTGCGTGCATGCCTGCTAATGTGTGTGTAGACGAGCACATATGGAGGCCAGAGCACAGCCTACAGGGTTCCGTAGGAGCCACCCACATTTTTAAATTTAATTTTTGTTTTATTTTATGTTCATTGTTGTTTTGCCTGCATGTGTGTCTGTAATGATGTCAGGAACTCTGGAACTGGGCTTATACGCAGGTGGGAGGTGTGTGTGTGTGTGTGTGTGTGTGTGTGTGTGTGTGTGTGTGTGTGTTTTACTGGGAACTGAATCTGGGACCTCTGGAAGAGCAGCTGTGCTCCTAACCTCTGAGCCATCTCTCCAGCCCCCACCTTGTTTTCTGCGGAGCTTTCTCTCTCACTGATCTAGAGTTCAAGTACATTAGCCCTGCAAGCCTCTGGGATCTACCTATCTCCCTAGTTCTGGGGTTACAAGTGCACACCACTGTGCCTGGCTTTCTTTTTTTTTTTTTTTTTTTTTTTTCTTTTTTCCCCCTCAAGACAGGGTTTCTCTGTGTAGCTCTAGCTGTCTTGGACTCACTTTGTTGACCAGGCTGGCCTTGAACTCACAGAGATCCACCTGCCTCTGCCTCCTGAGTGCTGGGATTAAAGGTGTGCACCACCATGCCTGGCTGGGTCATGTTTTTAAGGCAAGCACTTTACTGACTGAATTATCTCTCAGCCCCACAGAGAATTAATACGAATAAAAACCACTTGCAAGAGGGACTGGCAAAGTTACAACACTCCAAGGATCAATCTCAAAATGTATAGAAATAATCTTTGATCTCAAAACAGGAAAAAAAGAAACCAGCAGTGAGAAAGACAAAGATAAACATAGACCAGACGGGACAAAGCACACAAAATCACCTAACCTCCACATTAACAGTAATCACTTTGCTCTTCCGATTTAAAGACAGCGCTAGATTTTTAAAACACATCATCCATTTACATGAGTTTTGGGGGAGTTGCTAGGCTCTGTGGCCTGTGGAACAAAAGGCTTGGCCATTTGATGTGTCTTAGCAGAGGCTGACCTACCATGCCGAAGTTTTGCAAATGTGGCTTTGTGACTACAGCGGAATTTGCGATCTGATTGTACTTGTGTTAGAGTATAGACCTGGCCTTGAGCCAAGGACTTGATGAGGCTGCCCTGAGTTCTTCCATGATTTTCTTAGTTCTGTGCCCTGGGCTAGTGGGGACTGTATAAAGAGTTTCTATCACTGTCTTATGGCAAGAAGTGAACCAACAAAGCAAGCAGGTGCCGCTGCCTGCCCCAACTACCTGTATTCTCTATGCCATAGACAGTCTCTGTGATTGTGATGCATAGAGGGTGATGGCCTTCAGAGCTGTCCAGGGTACAGATCTATTGCCTTTGCTTCTGAGCGGCCATGTGCTCAGCAAATTTCCAAACCTCAGTTTCTCCATCAGCAGACCAACTGGGAAGGCTAAGAGACTATCATCGCAAGCTAAGGTTCTACCTAATCTTCAGCACAACCACTGACATTGGCTCTGTTTACTCTCCACCTGCTTCAGTGCAGTGGAGAATGCATTCACGTCAAATGCAAGTGAGAACCAGGTGCAGAGGCTTGGGGGGGGGTGCTTAATCTGAGCTCTTTATGCTTAGAACGACCCTCTACAGTGAGGACCACCCCCTATACTTTCCTGAAGTAAAGGTAGACATGTCCTCAGGCATACCACAGAGCTAGCCAGCTACTGCTGGAGGGTCTGGGCCATGAAAAAGCCAAGACTGGGGTCCTGTACTCAGCTCCTGTGGCAGGTTACCCTGCGAAGGTAAGTTCCAAGGGATCCTAGAGAACATAGCCATAGAGAAATTTGATCACCAGCAAAGAAGAACCTGGTAGCCTAGCAAGGTGGGCTTGTGGTAGTTCCAGAATATTGGAGAGTTGCCACAACTCTCCAAGCCTTAGCTTCCTTGCTTGTAAAGTGGGTGTGATGGGAATGACTGGAAGGCTTGTAAAGCTTAAGAAAATTATCAGGAGCCGGGCAGTGGTGGTGCATACCTTTAATCCCAGCACTTGGGAGGCAGAGGCAGGCGGATCTCTGTGAGTTCGAGGCCAGCCTGGTCTACAAAGCGAGTCCAGGACAGCCAGAGCTGTTACACAGAGAAACCCTGTCTCGCAAAACAAAACAAAACAAAACAAAAGAATATTATCAGGAGAGTACAAAAGCAGACTCCCTGTGGGGATGAGAAAATGGCTCTTACCTTGGCCTCCTGTTCCTTCTCTTAGCCTTGAGTGTCCGCCCCCCCCCAAAAAAAAACCCCAAAACAAAAAAGCAACAACTTGTAGCTCACCTCTGGATTTCCCAGGCTCAACCTCTTGTTTAGTATTTCCCAAGTATAAAATCCCCACTCGAGCCGGGCAGTGGTGGCGCACGCCTTTAATCCCAGCACTTGGGAGGCAGAGGCAGGCGGATCTTTGCTAGTTCGAGGCCAGCCTGGTCTACAAAGCGAGTCCAGGACAGCCAGAGCTGTTAAACAGAGAAACCCTGTCTCGAAAAACCAAATAAAATAAAATAAAATAAAATCCCCACTCGTGGGTCTTTTTTTAAGAAACCTGTCAGACCTTTATGATGTTTTCCTGTCACACCCTGTTTCAAATAAATACAGTAATCAATAATAATGACACATTAAGGGTGCCAAGTGCCTGTCTAAACCTTCACATATATTGATTCATATTCACTCAAAATAAGGCAGGCACTTAACAATTAAGCACCTTGCTCCAAACACAGCCGTAGACAATCCAGTTAGTGAGAATGGACCCCAGCAGTGCAACCTGGGTTTCTTCCGTGCCGTCCTCCAGTGGGGTTCTGTGGCTTTGCCCCAGCTGTCTTGTCTAGCTGGAACTCCCACATAGATCTCTTAAGCTTAGAGCAAACTATCTGAGTTACCTCTGCCCCACAAAATATCTTCCACTTGAAGTTTCCCCACCCTGCCCTAATCTGTATGTGTGCACCTTCCACTTTCCACGATCACCTTTAACGGTCCTTTCTCTGGGTGATCATCACACACACACAAAAGGAGAAACAGTTCCTCCAGGGCTTCTGGGAGAACAAAGCTGATTCCTGGGAAGCACATTAGGACATACTCAAAAATACCCTTTCAATTTACCTCAGCCATCTCTGATCAGACACTTTCATTGCAGTGGAGAGACTGAACAACAGGCTAGCAGACAGTTTCTGTGCAGTCCCAACAGGGGGGCATTTTGTCATTTAAAGAGGAAGAGTTTGTTTTCTTTTTTTGACCATTTCAAAATGGAGGTTGGGTGTTGTGCACACGTTTATAATCCCAGCAACTTGGGAGGCAGAGGCAGGAAGATCAGGAATTTAAGGCCAGCCTCACTCAGGCACATAGGATGTTCAGTGCCAGGCTGGGCCGTGTTCACAGAAAATAAAGCACTTAAGTAGTGAATAAAATTGAATAAAGTCAAATTCTGATGTGGGTCTGGATTTGGGCCTCTAGCTACCATTTTACTTCAAGTGCAGCTTCTGCTTTGCTAGCCTAATCCTGCTTTGGAGTCTCTGGTTTCACTCCAGGGCTTAGCGTCCTGCTAGCAGGCTCAAGGTTCATGATCTGAAACCCAAAGTTTGTGATTTTGTGGTCAGTTGATCAGTTCACTTGTCCAGACAGTATAATGCCACACCCTGTAGCAAGGCTGTGCTAAGGAATGTCTGCACAAGGGGTGCAGTGTGCTGCTTACCACAGCTGCATACACAACTCACTTTCTGTTTTTTGAAACCGCCTTTCTATGCGGCCTGTTTATCCTGTAACTCACTTTGTAGAGTAGTCTCACCTTGAACTTACAAAGATGCTTGTGCCTCTTCAGTGTGCAGGTTAAAGCTGGCAGCACCATGCCCATCCCAGAAGACTCTCTTTGATTTGTCTGGGGTTTGGTTTTCTCCATATAGCCTTGGCTTTCCTGGACCTCACCCTACACTCTGTAGACCAGGGTGGCCTCAAATTGAGAGATCTGCCTGCCTCTGCCTCCTGAGTGCTGAGATTAAAGGCATGTGCCCATCACACCATACTGGGTTTAGAGGATAACTCTGGAATCTGATCTTCCACTGTGGATCCCACAGATCCAGCTCAGGTTTTTGCAAGACGCATTTGAGACATCTCATTGGACCTTTAACTTCAATTTACTTTTTGAGGCAAGGTCTCACCAAGTAGCTCTCGCTGGCTGTCCGTAATTCACTATTCACACCAGTCCTGGGAATAAAGTCCTTAATGTCACAGCTCTGTTTAGGTTGGTAGTAAACTATTTGCTTGTGTATGCTGCTTCCTCTGCCTATAAAGTTCTTATATCTTTATCTGCCTGAGGCACTCCAGAGGCCCAAATCTGATTTCTGCTGTCTACAGTTTTCCCTGCCCCCACATCCATTGAAAGACAGCCGGCATGCTTGCTGTGTGCCAGGCACTGTGCCCCATGAGGGCATCTCATGAGGGAAGTATTCTATTAGAAGGTCCAGAGAAGTGACTGCTAACATCCCCAGCTATGAAGGGCAAGGTGAGGACTCAGATCTGAGCTGTCCGGAACTCAGGATGCTACTTCTGCACACCTCTCTTCTGCACTGTGTCCACTTTTACACTGCCCATTATTCCCTTGTGATGCTCAGGCTCAAAGTGGTGGGCTCTGCTAGACAAGCACCCTAACACCGCATTGTATCCCCAGTCTTTGCATTATTGTTTTATGACTCTTTCCCCATATAAGATGAAATATATATGTATATATGATGTGTGTTTTTAAATTTTATGTTTAATTATATGTTGTATATGTATAACAATTATAATTTAGTATATATAATTTAATATATAAGTATATATGTATATATAATACAGTTATATAGGGCGTGGGACATGTGCATAAATAAATGTCTTTTTTTTTTTTTTTTGCCGGGCATGGTGACTCACGCCTTTAGTCCCAGCACTTGGGATGCAGAGCCAGAGGCAGGCGGATCTCTGTGAGTTAAAGGCTAGCCTGGTCTACAAAGTGAGTCCAGGACAGCCAAGGATACATAGAGAAACCCTGTCTCTAAAAACCAAAAAGAAAAAAGTGTCTTTTTTTTTTTTTTATGACAGGGTTTCTCGGTGTAGCTATGGCTGTCCCAGAACTCGCTTTGTAGACCAGGCTAGCCTCGAATTCACAGAGATCCACCTGTCTCTGCCTCCCTAATGCTGGGATTAAAGGTGTGTGCCACCTGCCTGGCTAAATAAAGAGAGAACATGACAGGGGATGAGGGAAAACAAGTGCTCTGATGTTCTGGTGAAAGGTGAGATGCAGAAAGTCGGGTCTGAGAAAGTGGTGACATTAGATAAGGTCTCTTGAGCATGCTAAAGACTTGACATGTAGGAGTGGGTGTGACAGGGACAGAAGGCTTAGAGAGGACAAAATTGCCCCTAAAGTTGAAATACCAACTGACAGCTGGGTGTGGTGGTGCCAGCCTTTAATCCCAACACTCGGGAGGCAGAGGCAGGCAGATCTCTGTAAAATCAAGGCCAGCCTGGTCTACAAAGCGAGTTTTGGGACAGCCAGGGCTACACAGAAAAATCCTGTCTTGAAAAAAATAAACAAAAATATCAACTGACATCAAAGTGACAAGTCCCTTCATGCCACCATGGGGGGAACCTTGTCAGGTTGCATAGGAGCTTCTGGAAGCTGGCCAGCTATCAGGCTGAAGAGGAAACATTTATGGGGCCAGTCTGTTCTGAGTTGAGTGCTTACTGAAGCTGCATGCCAGGATGAACACAGATAAAACCATCTCCTTCTGAATTTCGCTAACTGTCCTTGCCTCAGAGCCTCCTTGCAAAGCTGGGGCTGGAGCCAGAGGAAAGAACAAGCTGGGGATGCAGGAGACAGGGAAGCCCCAGATGAGTAAAGACCCCCACCACTGACAGAGGAACCCTGTCTCAAAAAACAGCAGCAACAACAGCAGCAAAAAATCCCCACCACTGACAGAGGAACCCTGCTCAAAAAAACAGCAGCAAAAAACCAAAAAAGTCCCCACCACTGACAGAGGAACCCTGCTCAAAAAAATAGCAACAACAACAAAATCCCCACCACTGACAGAGGAACCCTGTCTCAAAAAACAGTAGCAACAGCAACAACAAAACAAAAAAATCCCCACTACTTGGGACCCCTTCCCCAGGAGTCATCCCACCCCAGGTCTTGAAACATCTTAAATGCTCTAAGCTATAAAAGGCACCTGGGAACTCCGAATAGGCTATCTTTGTACCTTGTAGACAAGGCCTGGACTCTGTCCTCCAACTTTATCCCCCAACACATACTGAGATCATTCTTCTCACTAATACTGAAACCAAAATGCACTGGTCCAACCAACCCCAACATTGACAAGGAATCTTGGGGACTCCTTTTTAAAATTTTCTCCCTTTGGGGCTGGAGAGATGGCTCAGTGGTTAAGATGGCTTAGTGTCTGTTCTTCCAGAGGTCCTGAGTTCAATTCCCAGCACCCACATGGTGGCTCACAACCATCTATACTGGGATTTGATGCTCTCTTCTGCTGCAAGTACACATGCAGATATAGCACTCATATACATTAAAATAAATAAATCTTTAAAAAAATGTTTTCTCGCCGGGCGGTGGTGGCGCATGCCTTTAATCCCAGCACTCGGGAGGCAGAGGCAGGCGGATCTTTGTGAGTTCGAGGCCAGCCTGGTCTACAAAGTGAGTCCAGGACAGCCAAGGATACACAGAGAAACCCTGTCTCGAAAAACCAAAAAAAAAAAAAAAATGTTTTCTCCCTTTAGTGGAATTCCCTGACCTTAAAGATGAGCTCTTCCTACCCCAGCATCAGCTCAGACCTGGAACCTGAATCATATGTTCAGATGTGGACACAGATTCAAAGTGACAGAGGGTTTGAGTCCTAGGCATCATAGACAGACATGCCTGCTTCAGGCCTTCCACAGTTCCTGCCACAAAGAACATGCACCTGCCTGGGCTGGTGCCCAGTGTCCCCAGCTGCCCCCTAGTGGCTGGTCATTCTTACTCCCTATGCTGCCTTCCCTCTTGATAGCGCCCACCCGCACCCTCAGGGACTCAAAATTCTTTCCACTATTTTGTAGAATATTTCCCCCTTTAGAGAAGAGGAGGAGGCTAGGAATATAGCTCAGTTGGTGGAGCGCTTAATATGCATTTAATTCGCAGCACCACATAAAACTGGCCGTGCCTTCCTATGATAGCAGCGCTTGGAAGGTGGAAGCAGGAGAATCAGAAGTTCAAAGTCATACTCAGCTATATAGCAAGTTTGAGACCAGCCTGGGCTACATAAGACCCCATCTCAAAAACACAAAACCCCATAAAAATGTCAACAATCTTTAAACTATTCACCTCGGGCTAGAGAGGTGGCTCAGAGGTTAAAAGCACTGGCTGTTCTTCCCAAGGTCCTGAGTTCAGTTCCCAGCAACCACATGGTGGCTCACAGCCATCTACATTGAGATCTGCCTGGGCATATATGTAGAGCAAATACTGTATACATAATAAATAAATAAATAAAATATTCACCTCATTTAAATTAGGAATCCCACTATTTGAAGCTGTACAATTTAACTCTATAAAGATCTCACTGTACAAAACTCATGTAATGGGCTGGAGAGATGGCTCAGAGGTTAAGAACACTGGCTGTTCTTCCAAAGGTCCTGAGTTCAATTCCCAGCAACCACATGGTGGCTCACAACCATCTACGTTGAGATCTGGTGCCCTCTTCTGGAGTGAATGTGTACATGCTGGCAGAACACTGTATACACAATAAATAAATAATCTTTAAAAAAAAAAAAAAACTCATGTAAAATGTCAGTTGGTTGGCTCATATATATATTCAAAGATGGTTACAAAAATGTTTAATACTGCCAAGTGTGGTGGCCAACCCACACTCAGGAGGCAGAGGCAGGCGGATCTCTGTGAGTTCAAGGAGAACCTGGACTACAAAGTGAATCCAGGACAGCCAGAGATACACAGAGAAACCCTGTCTCAAAACAAAATGTTTAATACCATGAGAGAAAAAAATGCTCATATTAAAAGTTATTATGGGGACTGGAGAGATGGCTCAGCAGTTAAGAGCACTGGCTGTTCTTTCGAAGGACCCAGGTTCAAATCCCAGCAGCCACGTGGCAGTTCACAGCTGTTTGCAATTGCCAGGCGTGGTGGCACATGCCTTTAATCCCAGCACTAGGGAGGCAGAGGCAGGTGGATCTCTGTGTTCAAGGCTAGTGAGGTCTACAAAGTGAATACAGGACAGTCAGGTATACACAGAGAAACCTTGTCTCAAAAAAACCAATAAATAAATAAATACAAAAAGTGATTGTGGGCTGGGAAGTGGTGCACACGCCTTTAGTCCCAGTACTTGGGAGGCAGAAGCAGGCAGGCAGAAGCAGGCAGATCTCTGTGAGTTTGAGGCCATTCTGGCCTATACAGCGAGTTCCAGGATAGCCAGAGCTACAAAAAAAAAAAAAAAAAAAAAGAAAGAAAGAAAGAAAAAAAAGGGGGGGGAGATTATGGGGCAGGAAACAGCTCAGCTGTTAAGAACACTTGTTGCTCTTGGAGAGAACTTGAGTTGGTTCCAGATACCCTCATGGTAGCTCACAGCAATCCATAACTATAGTTCCAGGGAATCTGACACCTTTCAACTTCTGCAAGCACCAGGCATGTATGTGGTACACATACATAAATGCAACATAGCACTCATACACACAAATATAAATCTAAAAATGATTATGAGGGTCCAGAAAGATAGATTAGTGATTAAATGTGCATACTGCTTTTCCAGAAGACCTAAGTTTGATTCCTAGCACTTACATCAGATAGCTCACAACCATCTGTAACTCTAGCCCAGAGGACATACCACCTCTGGCCTCAGAGGGCAACTGCACTTATGTGAAAAAGCTTATACACTACACACACACACACACACACACACACACACACACACACACACACACACACACACACACAATTAAAAAATAATGAAACAGGCCGGACGTGGTGGCTCATGCCTTTAATCCCAGCACTTGGGAGGCAGAGGCAGGCGGATGGTTGAGTTCAAGGCCAGCCTGGTCTACAAAGCAAGTCCAGGACAGCCAGGACTACACGGAGAAACCCTGTCTTGAAAAACCAAAGCCAAACCAAAAACAAATCTTTATACAAAATTTAAAGTTATGAAGACCGCAGGGGATAAGAGAATAACACTGCTTATGTTATAAGGTCTGAACAATGTTAAAAAGATGTGTAGAGAAGACTAGAAGGAAGTATAATCACAGTTGGTTTACCTGAGTGGCTCATTCTGTATTAGTGCAAAGCATTTTTAGCTGTAACATCAAGTCAAACCCTTCTTTTCCATTGGGTAGCTTGATGTACACCAAACAGGTGCATGGGATGTTGGCTCAGTGGTAAGAGCACTTGGTATAAGGCCAGGAATAAAGCTTGGGTTTGACTCTGGATACCAGAAACAACACAGAACTTAAAACTAGTAAGAAAAGTCTGTTGTGTAAGACTCATTTAAAATGTTTACAGATATAAAATGATTCACTTTGGGGCTGAAGAGGTGGCTCAGTGGTTAACAGCCACTCTTCTAGAGGACCCAGGATCCATTCCGAGCACCCATAGAGTGACTTACAACTGTAAATTCAGTTCCAGTGTATTGATGCCTGATCCTGGCTTCATCAGGCACACACGTAGGGCATAGACATACAAGTAGGCACAACACTCATACATATAAAATCAATCTTTAAGAAAAAAATATTCATTTTGATTTTGTGTGTGTGTGTGAATGCAGAGGCTTGTTCATGCTAGGCAAAGGTTCTACCATCAAGCTATAATCCCAGCTCTAATCTTTATTTATTTGTTTATTTATTTATTTATTTTTGGTTTTTCGAGACAGGGTTTCTCTGTTTAACAGCTCTGGCTGTCCTGGACTCGCTTTGTAGACCAGGCTGGCCTCGAACTCGCAAAGATCCGCCTGCCTTTGCCTCCCAAGTGCTGGGATTAAAGGCATGCGCCACCACCGCCCGGCTTCTAATCTTTATTTTTGAAATGTTTATCTCAAGCTTTTCTTCTCCAGGAGATGTTGTAGTTTGGATTCACAGTGTCCTCCAAAAGCCTGCCTGTGTGTTGAAGGCTTGGTCCCCAGCTTGGCACTATTAGTTTTGGCAAATATGAATAAAGCGAATATAGACATCCATGTGTAGCTAGGTGGCTGGGCATATGCTTTTAACTACTTTGTATAAACACCAAGGAACATGCTTGCTGAATCATATGGTAGGAACATGTCCAGTTTTTTTTTTCTTGTGTGTGTGTGTGTGTGTGTGTGTGTGTGTGTGTGTAAAAACCAGGGGTTTCTTCCTCTACCCTTATAGTTTCTTAGTTTTTTGTTTGTCTTTTTTTTTTTTTTTTTGAGACAGGGTTTCTCTGTGTAATGAGAAATCTGGCTGTCCTGGACTCACTCTGTAGACCAGGCTGGCCTCAAACTCACAGAGATCCAACTGCCTCTGCCTCCTGAGAGCTGGGATTAAAAGTGTGTCCCACCATGCCTGGCTCACAGCTCTGATTTTGTTTTTTATTTGAAACAGGGTCTCATTACATAGAGAAAGTTGGTTTTGTGCTCCGAGATCCTCCTGCCTATGCCTTCTGATTAAAGGTGAGTTCTGGGGATGGAAGCTAGGCCCTTTGAGTCTGACACGAGCGAGCATGCTGACACTCAGCCACAGCAGTTTGTGGGTTAAGTTTCAAGAGTATAGCTTAATGGTGTATAATACTTGCCTAAATAAAATAATCAGGGTTTAGTGATCCATACTCTAATCTTAGCTTAAGACAAGAAGATTTCTGTGAGTTCAAGAGCAGTCTGAGCTGAAGCGATCCTATCTCAGGAAACACAAAATTTAAAAAATTAGTATTGCAAATAGTTTAGGTCAAGTGTGCTGGCACACACCTGTAATCCAGCACTCAAGAAGATAAGGCCAGAGAAGTCAAAGTTCCAACACAGGGGCTAGAGAGATAGCTCAGTGGCTAGGAGCACTTGTTGCTCTTGCAGAGGACCCAGGTTCAGTTCCCAGCACCCACACGGTGGCTCACAACTATCAGTAACTTCAGTTCCAGGGGAATCCTGACCCCCTCTTCTGACCTCTACACGGTTACCAGGTACACACATGGAACACACATACCTGCTGGCAAAATACTCATCCACATAAAAAAAAATGTAGGGCCAGCTATGGTGGTACACGTCTTTAATACTAGCCCTCAAGAGGCAGAGGCAGGTGGATCTCTTGAGTTTGAGGCCAGCCTGGTCTATATAATGAGCTTCAGGCAAGTTAGGACTACAATAGTTAAATTGTTTAGTGAGTCCAGGACAGCCAGAGCCCTGTTACACAGAGAAACCCTGTCTCAAAAAACAAACAAACAAACAAACAAAAAACAAACCAAAAACCCTCAAAAGAACAAAGTTTACACAATTTTTAAAAAATTTCATGTGTATGGGTCGGGTGTTTTTTCTGCATTTATGTATGTGTACCACATACATGCCTGGATCCTGCAGAGACTGGAATTACAGAAGGTTATGAGCTGCCATAGGGGTGCTGGGAATTGAACCTGGGTCCTCTCTGATAGCAGCCAGTGCTCTAACCACTGTTCTAGTCCTCAGATGTGTCACTAACAATCATCTCAGTGATTTTGCCCAGTGGCAAAATTCATAAACTGGGGCTCTTCTGCACTTAAACCCCCTTCTTGTATAACAAAGAAAGCTTTGTGGGCTGGAGGATGGAAGAGCACTGGCTGCTCTTTCCAGAGGACTCAGGTTCAAGTCCAAGTACCCACATGGCAGTTCACAGTTGTCTGTGATTGCCGGGCCAGGCATGGTAGCACACGCCTTTAATCCCAGCACTCAGGAGGTAGAGGCAGGCAGATCTCTGTGTGTTTGAGGTCTACAAATCAAGTTCCAGGACAACCAGTATCGTTACATAGAGAAACCCCGTCTTGAAAAACCTAAAAAAACAAAACAAACCACAACCCTCCTGTAGGAAAAGTGAATTACCTATTGATAATGTGGTCAGTACCCACCATGGCCAAGTTTTACAGACAGCCAGGCTGTTAGGGAAGGAAGCTGAGCACCTCTGTTTATCCAAAGTTCTTGAACAGTTCAGCACTCACTGAACTGTGGACATTTTGGCTTCGGTCCTCTAGTCTCACATGTTTGAAACTAGTACCTACAGTCCTATTCCTTTACAAAGTAGCACCAGGTACAGAAGCATCCGCTTGGTGCTCCTTGCTCATACTGTGTATGGAAGCAGGACTGAGCCTGTTTCATTTTTGGATGTCCAGGTTCAGTGTCAAGAATCTATTGAGGACTTAAAAATCTGTGAAATGAGCATCCAATATGTTGTCATTCTTTAGAAGAACTGTATATGAAATATGATATTGGGTCACGACTCATGGTTGCTTAAAAATATTCACTGCGCTACCACACTACAATGGGAGAAAGAGGAAGAAGGGAGGCAAGCATGGGGGGATGTGGAAAACTAATCTTGTGTATGCACGCTTGAAGTTACATAATGAAACCAGAGCTTGAGATCTGGCTCAGCAGTTAAGAGCACTTGCTGTTCTTACAGGAGACCCAGGTTCAGTTTAGAACACCCAAGTGGAGGCTTATATCAGGCCTTGGCTCTTGCTCCAAGAGGCCTGGTGTCTTCTACCCTCTGTGGACATCAGGCATGTACACAGTGCATGGAAATACATGCAAGGCAAAACACTCACATAAAATAAATCTAAAAATGAATAAATACATCAATAAACTAAATATAAATCTGGGCATGGTCATATGTGCCTTTAATCCCAGGATTTGGGAGGCTGAGGCCACGAGATCTCTGAGTTCAAGGCCAACTTGGTCTACATAGAAGCTACATAACAGCCAGGACTGGAGAACAAAAAGTGAAGTGATGGTACGTGAGGAACAGTACCTAAGGCCGACCTCTGGCTTCTGCAGGGGAGGCTACGTAGTCTCCGCTGTCTCAAAACAAACCCAAAAAGCACAACAACAACAGAAGCCAAACAAAAAAGGAAAAATTAAATGTAACTCGGTGCTTACCTAGCACGCATGCATGGACCTTTGTTCAATCCCCAGCACTGAAAAAAAAATCAATATTGTTCATCCAAGACAAGAAATATTAGGTCTGGGGAGATGGTTCAGTCAGTAAAGTTCTTCTCTTGAAAGCGTTGTGACCTGAGTTTGATTCCCCAGAACCCTTGTAAAAAAAAGACTGGGTGTGCCTTTACACTGTTTACAATCCCAGTGCTTGTGAGGCAGACACAAGTGGATCCCAGCCTAGCCTAATCTGTGGGCTCTAAATCAATGAAAGACCCCGTCTCAAAAAAAAAAAAAAAAAAGTAGAGGCCGGGTATTGTGGCGCACGCCTTTAATCCCAGCACTCGGGAGGCAGAGGCAGGCGGATCTCTGTGAGTTCAAGACCAGCCTCGTCTACAGAGTGTGTAACAGCCAGGACTGGAAAACAAAAACTAAAGTGATGGTACGTGAGGAGGAACAGTACCTAAGGCCGACCTCTGGCTTCTGCAGCAGCACACAAGCACAGAGACACAAGAAATCTGACACCATATACTTTCAAGCCTCTTTTACCACATGATCTTTCCATAATCTTTATTTTATGTGTGTGGGTATTAAGCCTGCATGTATGTCTGTTGTCTGTATACTGTGTGCAAGTCTGGTGCTCCTGGAGGCCAGAAGAGGGCATCAGATCCTCTGGAATTGGAGTTACAGACAGCCGTGAGCATCATAGGATCCTGGGAACTAACCCTGGGTTCTCTGAAGAGCAGCCGGGGCCTTAACTGTTGAGCCATCTCTCCAGCCCATTACTGTTGCAGAATATTTGATCACATTGTGGACCCCAAGTTTGTGAATTAAAAAATGTTTGTAATTATGGAATGGCTCAGTCTTTAATCCTAGAGCTTTCTCTTCACTGTAAACAAATGGTTATGGTGTGGCCCCACCTCTAAGCACACACCTTTAATCCAAGAGCTTTCTATACACAGGATTAAATAAAGTTAACTATAGGGTCAAGAGGTGGAGCAAGAAACCAGCTGACAGGGATTAAACAGAAAGGAGGAACACTGAGCTGAGAGTATTTGAGGCGGTGTGGAGAAGAAGTTCCATCAGAGGGTTCCTTCAAGAGTTCCTTCAGAGGATTTCTCCTGTGGAGTTTTCTCCTTCTAGGGTTCTTCCTCTAGGTTCTTCTGGGCTTTTTAGCTTAGGGCTTTTGGCTGGGACACTGGTGGAGTAGGAACATCAGCTGGGTGCTTGCTCTGCCTCTGTGAGGTAGCTGGTTTTCATCTCAGCATCTGGCTCCTAAGTCTTCATTGGTAAAATCAAATAACAGGGATATTTTAGTTTTAGGTTTTTTTTTTTATTCCTTCTGGAGACAGGGTTTATCTGTATAGTCCTGGAACTCACTCTGTAGACCAGGCTGGCCTAGAACTCACCAAGATCCACCTGCCTCTGCCTCCTGAGTGCTGAGATTAAAGGTGTGTGCCACCACGCCCAGCAATTACAGACAGTTGTGAACTCCCATGTGGGTGCTGGGATTTGAACCCCATCTTTGAACCCAGCCAGTGCTCTTAACTGCTGAGTCATCTCTCCAGCCTCAACATCTTACTTTTAATTTTTAATTAAAAAAACATTTATTTATTTATTATGTATACAGTATTTGCTCTACATATATGCCCGGGCACCAGATCTCAATGTAGATGGTTGTGAGCCACCATGTGGTTTCTGGGAATTGAACTCAGGACCTTTGGAAGAACAGCCAGTGCTCTTAACCTCTGAGCCATCTTTCCAGCCCAATTTTTAATTCTTTAAAACATGGTTCTGAGGGTTGAATTATGGGTCTTACAAATGCTAGGCAAGTGCTCTACCACTTAGTTGCATTTTAGTTCCTCTTAATTTTCCTTTTGAGGGTATCGCTAAGGTGCCCAGGAAAGCCTTGAACTTGTGATCCTTCTGTCTCAGTCTCCCAAGTAGCCAGGATTTCAGATTTACATTATCCCACCTGTCTCATCTATAGGATTTAATTCCATCTCGTGTAAAAGTCAATTCATTTAGTCTGTACTAACTTGCAATAGGCATGAAGACTAAAGAGCTTTGTTACAGTTATGCACCAAGAACTTTACTGAAATGGACACAGAACCAAAAAAGGAATGTCAACTTGATTTGTAGAAGGTAAAAGGAAACTTAAAACTGTCCATGGGAAAAATACCACGATGCACATTCTTTCTGTTGCTCAAAAGGGAAAGAGTGTTTGGTAGTGATGGGAAAGAAATTCAGGGTTGTGTGTGTGTGTGTGGGGGGGTGCGGTGGGGAGCCAAGGAAGCCCTGAGCAAATGAAGTCTTGAATGAATGTGTTTAACATGGGCACAGCTGGGGGCTGGAGAGATGGCTCAGAGGTTAAGAGCACTGACTGCTCTTCCAGAGGTCATGAGTTCAATTCCCAGCAACCACATGGTGGCTCAGAACCATTTATAATGGGATCTGGTGCCCTCTTCTGGCCTGTAGGAATACATGCAGATAGAACACTGTATACATAATACATAAATAAATCTTTAAAAAAGCAAAAACAAAAACAAAAAACATGGGCACAGCTATGGGAACTGGCAAAGTCTTCTCTAAACTAAGGTCAAGGAAGGGCAGTCACTTTCCTCCTGGTCCCTGTGGGACTGCTGATAGTGTATGCAGAAAATGCCCACCATAGCTCCCTGCCCACCATCTTTTCTGCCTGAAGACTGCTCCCCTACAGATTGTTCCTGCCAAAATCAGCTAAACCTGCCTCCTTGTTCAACAGGGTAGCATTCTGAATTTTCTGGGTGCTGAGGCTTCTTCATTGGACAGCTCAATGCACCTGATCCCAGCTTTTCTGTACATATATCAGTGTGTTGGTATTTATTTCCTCACAGCCCTGTCATGTCAATTCCTGAAGCCATGCAAGGGCCTGGCAAGGTTGGGGGATGAAGGCTGTTTCTACTAGCAATGGGGTCACTGGGTAATTTCAACGAGGCCTAAAAGGTTTGGGAGTTCCTCTGTAAACAAAGGGAACACTAGATATGGAAACAGCTGGCTGCCTGAGAAGGATTCAAAGGACAAGTTTTCTCAATCGGTAATGTATCTCAGGCCTAGGGGTTCATGTGTGTATCCCAGCAGTTGGAAATAATGAGGCAGGAGGTTTGCAGCTAATTCTAGGCTATCCTGGGTTTCATGATTAAGACCCTACTCTAAACAACAAAAAGGTAGACATGGTGGCACATGCCTATAATTCCAGCACTGAGGCAAGAGGATCAGGGGTTCATCGTCAGCTACACAGTGGGTTTGAGACCAGCCTGGCTCCAAGAGATATTGTCTCAGAAAACATGAACAAAACAACAAACCCTTACAACCTGGGAGGAGATAGATGGTGCATGCCTTTAATTCCAGCTCATGAGGGAGACAGACACAGGTGGATCTCTGAGTTCAAGGCCAGCCTGGTCTACAGAGTTTGTTCCAGGACAGCCTGGGCTACACAGAGAAATCCTATCTTAAAAAAAAAAAAAAAAAGCCAAACCAACACATACAGTGCTGCCACAAAGCTGCTGCCGCTCCTGGGCTTTTCTTAGCAGGAGTTCTGTCCGCCCCTGGCAGGAAGTGCTAGGTCTGACTGAGGCAGATGGAGCAGTCGGAGCTTCTGAGAGGTTGATCCAAAGCAGTAGCTAGTATTCTCTGACATCCAGGAGGGAAACCTGATAGCTAAGAAGTTTGTGTACTGACCAAATATGAGTGGGCTTTCTCCTCTCCCCGCCCCCCAGACAGGGTTTCTTTGTGTAGCCCTGGCTGTCCTGGAACCCACTCTGTAGATCAGGCTGGTCTTGAACTCACAGAGATCCATCTGCCGCTGCCTCCTGAGTGCTGGGATTAAAGGTGTGTGCCACCACTACCCAGCTAAAACAGACTCTCTAGTATACTAAAAACCAACAGATAAAATATCGAGTCAGCCACAGCACAGTTAAGCAATAGGACAAACATTTCTTAAGTAATTTAAATGGCAACAGTGCTGATTATACAAATGATCTACAAAAAAGCTCATGAACTAAGAAAACAGAAAAGGAGAATACAAAATACAGATCATTGTACACAGTGTGCTAAAATCACACGCATATCTGGAAGTAATAAAAGTGAGTCAGATACAGTAATAGAACACTTGCCTAATATTCAAGAGGACCTAATTGAAAAGCACCTGCAGGTGTGAGCCATAAAAAAGAATTCCAGGGAGCTGTCTAGTCTTCAAGTCCAAGAGTTTCAGACCCCACTGGGTTTGAGCTGTAACACTGGCCACAGCCAACTGTTAAGGATCCCAGTACCCAAAGCCTGTGAGAGGACCATCACAAGAAGTTGCCACTTACTGCTGCCGAGCCCTAAGGGATATTCAAGTGATAAGAGAGTGAAAGAGGAAGATACCCAATGTCCTCTCTGACCTCATGCTGGGATTCTAACTCAGGTCTTCAAGCTTATACACCAAGTATTATTACCTGTTAGGCCATCTTCCCACCTTCTTTCTTTCATTCTCTCCCTTGCTTCCCTTCTGTGGAATCTAAGAAATCCTTACTGCATGGGAAATCTGTGTTATCCTAGGTGTTAACATGTATATAGTTAAGCACTTCTTCTTATTGGTTTTTTAAAAATAATTTATTTTTATTTTATGTACATTGGTGTTTTGACTACATGTGTTTCATCAGAACACATTGTTTAGAACAGGAGTTACAGACAGTTGTGAGCTGCCATGTGGGTGCTGGGATTTGAACCCAGGTCCTCTGGAAGAGCAGTCAGTGCTCTTAACCGCTGAGCCATCTCTCCAGCCTCCACTTCTTGTTAATGTAGCCACTTTTCTAGACTTCATGTTAACTGTAAGGTAAAAGTTAAGTTCATGTCCTAAAGATGTGTCCCCAGGAATGTATTTCTGGGAAACTGTTGCTATGAAGACGCAGGAAAAAGACCTTCAGTCTGGCCAAGATATCCACATCTTGACGTCCAATCTGTTACTTATGTTCTGTTGTTATGATTTTTCTGAAAAGTCCACAACCAAGACTAAAACTGTTTTCATTCAGGCCAGGTTATGATGACCATACCATCTATTGTTTATGCAATTGGAAAATGCCCCAGCTGCCAAAGAAAAATAACAAACGTCAAATTAGACCTTCGAATGGTCAAACTGACCACTGCTGGTTAGTTAGTAACAACAGCCAATCACAATTGGACATCAATAGTTGCCCAAATGTCATCCAATCATGGGATAGAAAACCTGTTTCTTTGTCTAAGTCTGTATATAAACTTTGTTTTATCGGCTGGGGCTCTCAATTCGAACTGCTGTGTCAGTGAGCATTGACAGTCCAAGCTCTGAGCTTGAATAAACAACCTCCAGTAAGCATTGGAGACGGCTCCTTGGTGGTCCTTGGGGGTCTTAAGAACCAGGCAGAACATTTGGGGGCTCGTCTGGGATCCCCAGGATTACCAGGACTCCTCCCGGAGGGTTCAAACTGGCTGGTAAGCTTCTGTGTTCCTGTCTGTCTGTCTGTGTCCAGGGCACTGTTTAAAGTTTCCTGTAGACTGGTATTGACCTGAGCGGACTGTATCTGTATCTGTATCTGCAGAAAGAGACTGGATGTGACGGGTCACTCCTGTGAATGGTGTGAAGCCACCATCCTATTTTGAATTTTGTTTCTATCCGCTCGAGGATGTCTGTGTCTGATATTGTTTGCTCTCTTGAGGAGACTCCGCCTGCTTGGAGGGTGTCTATGCCTGATACTGTTTCCCTGTTTATTCTCTCTTTCTTCCTTAGTTTCACTGTGTTTTATTATCTGACTGAGACAATGGGACAGACTGTGACGACCCCTCTTTCTCTTATGACTGACAGTTTTAGGGATGTAAGAAACCACACTCATAGTCTGAGGATGCAGGTTGAGAAAACAAAACTGATAAGTTTCTGTAGCTCTGAATGGCCAAGTTATGGAGTAGGATGGCCAATAGATGACACCTTTGATCTAGGAACTGTTAGGAAGGTTAAAAATGTTTCAGACCAAGACTGACCATATGGACCAAGTGCCCTACATTATGGTCTGGGAAGATCTGACTTTAAACCCTCTCCCCTGGGTAAAGAGCCCTTTTTACATCCACAGACGCAAAGGCAGAATGGGGTCGTTCTTGCAATTCAGGAAAAGACAAAGGCGCCGGCGCCACTCTATCCAGTTTTCCAGTGGGGAACAGAAGATCATCTTATTTTTCCTCCTTACTTGGCCTCCCCTGATCCTTCCCTTGAAAACCAACCACATATTCTTCTTCCAGGTTCTGGACAACAACTGTCAGAGGCACAGGAGGGGAGGAGGTCAGGATAATGGGAAGACTGGGTAGCAATAGGTGGGCTTGACAGGTAGCCCCAGGTGGCCCTGCTAATTCTACTGTTCTGTCCTTGAGATCAGTGGGAGCAGTAGCTGATAATGGACACCAGCCTCATCACTACTGGCCATTTGCCTCTAGTGACTTGTATAACTGGAAAATTCAGCATGCCAATTTTTTTTTTTTTTTGTTTTTCGAGACAGGGTTTCTCTGTGTATCCTTGGCTGTCCTGGACTCACTTTGTAGACCAGGCTGGCCTCGAACTCACAAAGATCCGCCTGCCTCTGCCTCCCAAGTGCTGGGATTAAAGGCGTGCGCCACCACTGCCCAGCTCAGCATGCCAAATTTTCTGATAACCCCAGAGATCTTATTGACCTGTTAGAATCTGTTTTGTTCACCCATCAGCCTACTTGGGATGACTGTCAACAGCTTCTTAAGGTCCTGTTCAGCACTGAGGAGCAGGAACATATCCAGATTGAAGCCTGGAAATTGGTTCCTGGTGAGAACGGACAGCCCACCACCAATGTAGATGTCATCAATGATGTATTCCCCCTTTCCCATTCAGACTGGGATCCTGAGACAGCTGAAGGTAGGGAGAGGCTTCAAGTTTACCCTCAGACTCTGCTAGCAGGTCTCAAATTGGCGGTATAAAAACCAACAAATATGGCTAAGGTAGGGGATGTTCAGCAAGGCAAGGAAGAAAGTCCACCAGCATTTCTACAGAGAATTATGGAAGCTTTTAGACTGTATACGCCTATAGACTCTGAGGCTCCAGAACACAAGGCAGTGGTTATGGCTTTTGTTAATCAGGCTGCTCCAGATATTAAATGTAGATTGCAGAGGGTGGAAAGGATGAATGAGAAGTCAATTCAAGATTTAATGAAAATAAAGAGAAGATATATAATAATAGAGAGACAATAGAGGAAAAGTTAGAAAAGGCAAATGATAGGCAGACCCGGAAGTTGGCCAAGATACTCCTAGCTTCAACTGCCAAAGATGAATATGAAAGAGAAAAAAGGTTGCGGCACATTGCAGAAGGCTGAGGTAAGGAGAGCCTCCCAGCTGGGCACCCCAAAATAGGGAAGAATCAATGTGCATACTGTAAGGAAGTGGGACACACTTGGGGATTTAGGACCTGACCCTGGCACATCCTTTACTATTCAGCAACTACCAAAGCCAGAGAACCTACGACCAATAGGACCACGAGCACCTCTGGCAACCCCCTCTACCCTGGACCTGATCTCAACAAAGAAAAAGTTTTGTTAACTCTTAGTCCCACTATGTCCCAGGAAATTCCTACAACCACTTCTTCATTCTTTGAAATATCTGAACTGCCATTACTACATGGGTCCCCATTGGTTGACACTATAGGAGCTGTCTTCAATTTTCTTAATGGTTCCAGACCCAATATGAGTAGAGATTGTTGGCTATGTTTGGATTCCAGACCCCCTTATTATATAAAAATGGCTACCATAGACCCCAGGCCCTTCCAGCTTCTGAGACTAGTTCCCCTTAATGATACTGCCTCCTGACCTTGGGAAACTTCCATTACCTTAGGGAACCTACTGGGTAATGGAACTTATTTTAGATCTCAGAAATACCCCCTACTAACATCACCCTATTCTGATATATGTCACCATGCTAATACTCATATAGTTGCCTTACCTAACTCCCTTGGAATGACGGGAACCAATCTTTTGGCAGCCCCAAAGGGTACCTGGTTCACCTGTACCTCAGATTTATCTCCTTGTCTTTCTGTAAGCCATTTTGTTCAACAACCTGAATTATGTGTATTGGTTTATGTGATGCTACAGTTTACCTACTAAGAAAGGAACAAAAGGAAGAGCCCACATGGGATTTTATTCTCAGCCATGCCCCCGAAGGGCTGCTATTCTGGTGCCTGTGTTAGTCGGGATGGGCATTTCAGGATCAGCTGCAATAAATACAGCAGCATTGGTAATGGGACAACAAAACTTTCAACAATTAACTGACCAAGTAGATAAAGACCTGGCCAAACTACACACATCCACCTCATTTTTAGAACATAGATTCTTAGCAGAAGTAGCACTACAAAACTGTTCATACATATTACTTCTCCTACTAGCATTTGGCCCCTGTATTTTTCTCAAGGAAGATGGGCTATGTATGGCCTTGGGGGAACAATGTTATTTATTTTTTTATTTTTATTTTTTGGTTTTTTGAGACAGGGTTTCTTTTAATAGCCCTGGCTGTCCTGGACTTGCTTTGTAGACCATGCTGGCCTCGAACTCGAATGTGAACACACAGAGATCCACCTGCCTCTGCCTCCCAAGTGCTGGGATTAAAGGTGTGCACCACCACGCCCAGCACAAAGTTATTTTTATGTCAATCATTCAGGAATAATCAGAAACACTTTGGCTGAAGTAAAAACTAACCTCCTCATTAGAGAACAAGCAAGGGAACAATCCCAAAGATGGTATGAATTTTTGTTCAGCTGGTCCCCATGGTTAACAACTTTGGTGTCTGCCATAATGGGGACTCTGCTCATACATATTACTTCTACTAACATTTGGACCCTGTATTATTAATAAATTAATTATCTTTGTCATAAATAAAATCAATGCGGTCTAACTGATGGTTCTTAGATCACAATATGCACCTATATCTGTTGACATATTAGAGGACCCATGATCGGGCCTCTTTAGATACATGAGAAAGAGGGAATGTGTAATCTAAGAAATCCTTGCTGCACTAGAAATCTGTGTTATCCTAAGTGTTAACATGTATATAGTTAAGCACTTCTTACTATTATTAATGTAGCCATTTTCTAGACTTCATGTTAACTGTAAGGTAAAAGTTAAGTTCATGTCCTAAAGATGTGTCCCCAGGAATGTATTTCTGGGTAACTGTTGCTATGAAGACGCAGGAAAAAGACCTTCAGTCTGGTCAGATGACTGCACCTTGAAGTCCAATCTGTTACTTATGTTCTGTTGTTGTAACTTTTCTGAAAAGTCCACAACCAAGACTAAAACTGTTTTCATTCAGGCCAGGTTATGATGACCATACCATCTATCATTTATGCAATTGGAAAATGCCCTAGCTGCCAAAGAAAAATAATAAACGTCAAATTAGACCTTCGAATGGTCAAACTGACCACTGCTGGTTAGTTAGTAACAACAGCCAATCACAATTGGACATGACTAGTTGCCCAAATGTCATCCAATCATGGGATAGAAAACTTGTTTCTTTGTCTAAGTCTGTATATAAACTTTGTTTTATCGGCTGGGGCTCTCAATTCAAACTGCTGTGTCAGTGAGCATTGACAGTCCAAGCTCTGAGCTTGAATAAACAACCTTGTGTAATTGCATTGGAGATGGTCCTTGGGGGTCTTGAGAACCAGACAGAACACTTCTCCTCTGGTTTTGGACAGCATCTCACTGTATAATCCAAGACAGCGTACAATTTAAAGATCCTCTTGCCCCAGTCTCCAAGTGCTGTAATTACAGGCATTTGCTACCACACCAGCTTTCCAGTAGTTCCTGTATGTAACAGGTCCTATGTTTGTCCACACCAGCTTTCCAGTAGTTCCTGTATGTAACAGGCCCTGTTTGTCCTTCTGCTTCCCGCACTTCAGACTTCAGTCTCAAAGAAGCACAGCTTTCCTATTCTGCCTTTAGTACTGATGTAGTGCTTTGAAAATAGAGATGGTGACAGTTAACACAATTGCATGATTTAGTTACACATTTATTTTTTTGTTTTTTTTTGTTTTTTTTTTTTGGTTTTTCGAGACAGGGTTTCTCTGTGTAACAGCCCTGGCTGTCCTGGACTCGCTTTGTACACCAGGCTGGCCTCAAACTCACAGAGATCCGCCTGCCTCTGCCTCCCAAGTGCTGGGATTAAAGGCATGCGCCACCACGCCCGGCTCCACATTTATTTATTTTTTTTATTTTTAATTTTTTTTTTGGTTTTTCGAGACAGGGTTTCTCTGTATAACAGCTCTGGCTGTCCTAGACTCACTTTGTGGACCAGGCTGGCCTCGAACTCACAGAGATCTGCCTACCTCTGCCTCCCAAGTGCTGGGATTAAAGGCGTGCGCCACCAACGCCCGGCCACATTTTTTTTTTTTTTTTAAAGATTTATTTATTATTATGTATACAGTGTTCTGTCTGCAGGTATATCTGCAGGCCAGAAGAGGGCACCAGATTTCATTATGGATGGTTGTGAGCTACCATGTGGTTGCTGGGAATTGAACTCATGACCTCTGGAAGAGCAGCCAGTGCTCTTTACCGCTGAGCCATCTCTCCAGCCCCCACATTTATTTTTTTAAGATAGGTTCTTACTCAAGCTCTAGATGGCCTGGGACTGACTACTATATAAAACATGTTGGCCCTGAACCTGCAGCAATCCTTCTGACCTTGCCCTCTAAGTGCTGAGACCATAGGTATATACTGCCATGCCAGGAAAGTATTAAACATTCTTTATAGCCATCCTGTAGGTATAAGGTTATTGTGTAATTCAAATGTTGATTTCTGTACCACCACCATATCTTGTTCTGAGAATTTCTTGTCTCAATGTTGTGTAAACACTGCTCCCCAATTGTCCCCTGATATTCCAATAAAGCAGCTTACAGCCAATCACTGAGCAGGGGAGAGAATAGGGCTGGACTTCCTGCCCTCCGGGGGAGGAGGAGTTAGAGGAGAAGTAGGGGATTCAGCCATGGGAGAGGTCCAGGAGAGATGAGGAAAGAGCAGTGGAGCAGAGGAAGTCCTAAGTATCTTGGGGATTTTATCAAAGAGGGACTCAGACTACCATGGATGGTTATGAATAGATTAAAACTGCTGAAGATTGTGCTGTGAAGCTTATTAAACAAATAATATAACCCAGTCTCAATTATTTGGGTACTAGCTGGGATAAGAGAGAAACTTTGAAACAAACACAATTACTTAAATTAACAGTAACACCATCCTGTGAACTATACATTACCATCTTCATTTTACAGATAGGACACAGAGGTACAAGGCTAATTTCCCCCAAATCATTCAAGTAACAGTCTGAGAGAGTAGAGTAGGAGGTAAGACCCAACTCAGAATTCTGCCTCTCAAATCCAAGCTTCTCCCAGTCGGCAGTGATGTGGCTACTGCACAGGTATGAGATCACACTGAGCACACACCCTGGCTCTATTACTTATCTACTGGGAGATGGGCAATACCAGTGAGGAGCCCAGATCCTTGTGCATGCTCAGCAAGTGCCCGCAGCTCTTTCCTATTTTTAAAAAAGTTTCTTTAATATACTTTTTTCCTTTGAAACAGGGTCATACTAAGTTACTCAGACTGGCCTGGAATTCATTATGTAGCTAACACATAACTTCAGTTATAATCCTCTGCCTCAGCCTTCCAGACTGCTGGAGATCATGGGCCTGAGCCAGTAAGCCCAGCTCTTTTCTACTTATCCTTATGGGTTTAAGCAAACTGATAAACCTCTTTATGACTGATTCATTTTACAAGGCATGTCTACAGTTTTTGAATGACTGTAGAGACAGGTATATAAAGCACTCAGAACAGCATCTGTCACATAGGAAAAGCTCAATGTTAGATACAATGTTTATTACTCTTCCATGGCAAACCAATTTTGGAATATACTGGTGATCAGATAAAATATGTATCACTCTATTCACAGACAGCTAGGTTACCCATCTCTCAGGCAAGTCAAGGTTAGTCTCTTGGCAATCCTGAGAGGGGATGTGAAGACCTAACACTATAGTGAAAATACTTTGGCCCAAAAGACTTATAAACTGATCAATGTCCTCAAGTAACTGAAAATCAAGAATTTTCAATCCTACTTCCACATAAGCTAGATTTGAATAAACTACTTAGCAAAGCAACTGCATGATTCAAGATTCAGCTAAGCTCTGATTCTGGGTTTGGCAATAACAATAATAGGTTTTCGGGGGCTGGAGAGATGGCTCAGCGGTTAAGAGCACTGGCTGCTCTTCCAGAGGTCATGAGTTCAATTCCCAGCAACCACATGGTGGCTCACAACCATCCATAATGAAATCTGGTGCCCTCTTCTGGCCTGCAGATATACCTGCAGACAGAACACTGTATACATAATAAATAAATCTTTAAAAAAAAAATAATAGGTTTTGTTTGTTTGGTTTTTTGAGACAGGGTTTCTCTGTGTAACAGCCCTGGCTGTCCTGAAACTCACTCTGTAGATCGGCTGGCCTCAAACTCAGAGAGATCTGCCTCCCTCTGTCCCCTAGTGTTGAGATCAAAGGTGTGTAACACCACGCCTGGCCATAATATTGTTTTATTAACTAACTGACTGGTTAATTAATGTATACGAGTGTACACCTGTGTCCCACTTTTATGCCTGTTTCCTAAGGTCAGAAGAGGATGCCAGATCTCCTGTAACAAGATTTACAATGGTTGTGAGCTGCCATGTGGGTGCTGGGAAATGAACCTGGGTCCTCTGAAAGAGTGGTCAGTGCTCTTAACTGCTGAGCCCTCTCTCTAGCCCCAACAACAGTGCTACCACATGAGGCTAGAGAGATGGCTCCGTGGTTAGGGAAGAGCACCTGCTGCTCTTGCTGAGGAGCTGAATTCAGTTCCCAGCACCCTTACCAACTGGGCAGCTAACAACTACCTACAACCCCAGTTCCAGGGGGCCTGATGGTTTCCTCTGTCTCTGATGGTAATTGTTCTTCTTGTTCCTGCACCCCCATAAAATCTTTAAAATATATATAACACAAATAATATGTATGAGCGACTTTTTTTTTTTTTTTTTTCGAGACAGGGTTTCTCTGTGTATCCTTAGCTGTCCTTGACTCACTTTGTAGACCAGGCTGGCCTTGAACTCACAAATATCTGCCTGCCTCTGCCTCCCAAGTGCTGGGATTAAAGGCATGCACCATAAACCAGGCGGTGGTGGCGCACGCCTTTAATCCCAGCACTTGGGAGGCAGAGGCAGGTGGATCTTTGCGAGTTCGAGGCCAGCCTGGTCTACAAAGTGAGTCCAGGACAGCCAGGGCTACACGGAGAAACCCTGTCTCAAAAAAAAAAAAAAAAAAAAAAAAAAAGGCATGCACCACCATGCCCAGCAGAACTCTTTTTTTTTTTTTTTTAACAGCAGTGGTAGGGATCAAATCCTGTGCATGGTACACAAGTGCATTGCTACTGAGGAGTGACATCCCAGGCCCTTTATTCATTTATTTATTTATTTGAGACAGGGTCTTATTATGCAGCACAGGCTGGATTTTAATTCTTGGCCCTTCTGCCTCTCTCTCCCAATTGCTGGTATTACATGTATGTACCACCATACTCAAGGCACTCTTTACATACATGAATAATTTAATATTCACCAGAGCAGATTCTCCTACTGTATCCATGAAAGCAGATTCTCAGCAAGAAACAAACTGCTGGATGATGGCAGAACTATTTTAGAACAGAGTATTGTAATCAATACAACGACTTGTCAAAGTGACAGAAAGTTAGGGTATGGGGCTGGGGAGATGGCTCAGCAGTTAAGAGCACTGGCTGCTATTCCAAAGAACCTGGGTTCAATTCCCAGCACCCACATGACAGCTCACAACTGTCTAACTCCAGTTCCAGGGGATCCAACACTCACATAGACATACATGAAGGCAAAACACCAGCATACATAAAATAAAATAATAAATTTATTTTTAAGAAAAAGGTTAGGTACTAGCACTGAAGAGGATAAGATTCTAGGAAGTGGCAGGGTGTGGTGGCGCACGCCTTTAATTCCAGCACCTGGGAGGCAGAAGCAGGTGGATCTCTGCAAGTTCAAGGCCAGCCTGGTCTACAAAGTGAGTCCAGGACAGCCAGGGTACACAGAGAAACCCTGTCTCAAAAAAAAAAAAGATCCTAGAAAGTGGAAATGCTAACTTTGGCTTGGTAGCAACAGGGCTACCACCGGGCAGAATTCTATTTCTAAGATCAAGTTAATAAGAGAGCTGCCACCAAGGCTGCATAGAACACTTAGCTGTAAGGGCTTCCAACTGAGCCATTAAGGTGAGCGAAGGAGAGAGCTCTGGTGAGAAACACTAAGAAAACAAACAAAACCAAAGCAAAATAACAAAATAACCACTGAGTTTGACATTCTCATTATAGTCTCCAAAACAGAAATACTGGAGCCTGTTATGGTAGCTCACGCCTTGGGAGGCACAGGCAGACAGATCTCTGAGTTCCAGGCCAGCCTTGTTTACAGAGCTAATTCCAGAACAGTTAGGACTACACAGGGAAACACTGTTTTCAAAAACCAAAATAGCATGGGCTGGAGACATGGCTCAGCGGTTACCCTGGTTCAAATCCCAGCACCATATGGCAGTTCACAGCTGTCTGTAATGGTTGGGAGTGGTGGTGCACCCTTTAATCTCAGCACTCGGGAGGCAGAGGCAGGTGAATCTCTGAGTTCAAGGCCAACCTGGTCTAAAAAGTGAGTCCAGGACAGCCAAGGATACACAGAGAAACTCTGTCTTGAAAAACCAAAACCAAAACAACAACAAAAACAAAACAAAATAGCCAGGTGTGGTGGTGCACACCTTTAATCCCAGCACTCAGGAGACAGAGGAAGGCGGATCTCTGTGGGTTCAAGGCCAGCCTGGTTTACAGAGTGAGTTCCAGGATAGCCAGGGCTACACAGAGAAACCCTGTCTTGAAAAAATAAACAACAAAAACATAAACCAAAACCAAAATAACAGAAATCCCTATGTTTGAACTCAGGGTTTGTTATTTTTTTTTAATGTACATTGGTGTTTTTTTTTTTTTTTTGGTTTTTCGAGACAGGGTTTCTCTGTGTAACAGCCCTGGGTGTCCTGGACTTGCTTTGTAGACCAGGCTGGCCTCGAACTCACAGAGATCTGCCTGCCTCTGCCTCCCAAGTGCTGGGATTAAAGGTGTGCGCCACCACGCCCGGCTCTACATTGGTGTTTTGACTACATGTGTTTCATCAGATTGTTTGGAACAGGAGTTACAGACAGTTGTGAGCTGCCATGTGGATGCTGGGATTTGAACCCGGGTCCTCTGGAAGAGCAGTCAGTGCTCTTAACCGCTGAGCCATCTCTCCAGCCCTGGGTTTGTTATTCTTGTGCTAATGCAGACTGTTCACTTATGACACCTTCTTGTAATGCTTCTTATTTCCGGGTTTCAGAGAGTGTGAGGAGGAGCTGCAATCAGATCATATCGGACTTTCACAATTTGAGAAATTTCTCTTGTCCTTGCATTTCCTTCCACAAATCACTCTTCGATGTTTTTTATAGCTACATGTGTATGATTCATGAACAAAGTGTGCAGATTGCATCATGCCCATGCATGATTCATGAACAAAGTGTGCAGATTGCATCATGCCCATGCATGTGTATGCAATGGTCAGAGGACATTGGGTGTCTTCCTCTACCACTCTGGTGGTCTGAATAGGTATGGCCCCCATAAACTCCTGTGTGTGAATGCTTGTCCATAGGGAGTGGCACTATTAGGAGGTGTGGCCTTGTTGGGAGAAGTGTGTCACTGTGGGGGTGGGCTTTGAGGTCTCCTATGCTCAAGCTATACCCATTGTGACACATGATCCCCTTCTGCTGCCTGTAGATCCAATATGTAGAACTCTCAGCTCCTTCTCCAGCACCATGTCTGTCTGCACACTGCCATGTTCCCACCATGACAATATGGACTAAACCTCTGAACCTGTAAGCCAGTCCCAATTAAATGTTTTCCTTTGTAAGAGTTGCCTTGGCCATGATGTCTCTTCATAGGAATGAAACCCTAATTCACTCTGTGCCCCATTCATTAAGACAGGGTCTTCACTGAGCCAGAAGTTCACTGTGTTGGCTAGGCTGGCTTGTGAGCAGGCTCCTAGGATCTGCCTGTCTCTACCACAGAACTCTGGAGTAACAAGGATATGCAGACATGCAGGCTCTTCAGGTGGGTGCTGAGGACTTGAACTCATGCTTGCATAGTAAGCGCTCCCACCCACTGAGCCATCTTCCTAGCCTCATCCTATGATCTTGTTTGATATATTTCTCTCTCTCTCTCCCCCTTTTACTAAGTATAAGTAGCAATAGCAGACGTTCTTTATATAAAGCATATCTGAAGGTACATGACCTTTATTAGTCCTTCCTGGCATACAAAATCTTTAAAGGATATCTCTTAGGAAGAAAGATGGAGCCAACTGTGAAGAAAATTTTAACAAGGAGAGTTTATATGACAGAGCAGAGGGAAAGAGATAGCCAAAAGGAAATCAGAATAAAGGGAAAAGCTATCCTGACATAGAAGGTAGCACTCAGGTTAACAAAAGAATAAAAATGGGAGAGGGCTGGGAGTACAGCTCAGCGGTAGAGTGCTTTTAAACACGATGAGGCCCTGAATTCAATGGTCCAGTGCGGTGGTGCACACCTTTAATCCCAGTACTCTGAGGCGGAGGCAGGCAGATCTCTGTAAATTTGAGGTCAGACATACATGGTAATCCCGTCTTTAAAAAAAGTAATATCAGCCGGGCGGTGGTGGCGCACGCCTTTAATCCCAGCACTTGGGAGGCAGAGGCAGGCGGATCTTTGCGAGTTCGAGGCCAGCCTGGTCTACAAAGCGAGTCCAGGACAGCCAGAGCTGTTA
>CAJQZJ010031795.1:2279685-2322397 GCA_907164525.1 Lophiomys imhausi | reverse complement strand
TAACAGCTCTGGCTGTCCTGGACTCGCTTTGTAGACCAGGCTGGCCTTGAACTCGCAAAGATCCGCCTGCCTCTGCCTCCCAAGTGCTGGGATTAAAGGCGTGCGCCACCACCGCCCGGCTCCTTTTTTTCTTTTTTAATAGTTTTTCCAAGACAGGATATCTCTGTGTAACAGAGCCCTAGTTGTCCTGGCTCCCTTTGTAGACAAGACTGGCCTCACAGAGATCTGCCTGCCTCTACCTCCCAAGTGCTGGGATTAAAGGCGTGCGCCAACATGCCTGGCAAGATTCACTTTTAATTATTGTATGTGTGTGTGTGTCTAAGGAGTATGTGCATTTGAGTGCTGATGCCCATGGAAGCCGGAAGAGGGTGTCACATCTCTGTAAACATGATGTACACATACTGGTATCCACACATGGGCAGGGTAGATACTCTGAAAATGATACAAGTGCTGACTGGCCTAATGGCTTGTCTCTATAGTGAATCAGGAAAACAATCATTCAGCAGAAGCACGTTCTGAGTCAGAGGAAGAACATTAGATTAGGTGCTGAGGGATCAACCTCAAAGAACCTTTACTACTTTTGACATGAAAAACCATACTTTTGTCACACATGTCAAATGCCTCTGGTCTCTGTTGGCACCACATACTCATGCCCTACCTTTAATTTTGAAACAAGTTGTCACTGAATTGCTCAGATTAACCCTGAACTTGATATGTAGCCCAGGTAGGTCTCAAACTCATGATCCTTTATGGGAATGCATTCTAAGAATAGAGTTGTATGAGAATTCTGAGTGCTTGTAAGAACAAGAGTCTTGTGACCTCAGTTTCTGCAAAAGAGAATTGTTCTTGGAATGTGTTTTCATGCTCCTCCCAGGTGTAGTGAGTGGATGGGGGTGAGTTTACTTCAGCTGTGGTTATTCATACGCTTCTTTAGAAAACATGTTTTTACCACTTGTGGCTTGTCCTTGTGATTGAACACCTTACTCATGTGATTCTTACCCCTCATAAGGGTATAAATTTTCTGATGCTCTGATTAAAGTTGGCTATTGCATGACACTTTAATCCGCCTCATTTTTAGGCCCTCATGTCCTAGGTTCATGCCACCAACTAGATTGGTAAACAGTCTTCTTGCCTCACCTTCCTAGGACTGCCTTGCAGGCATGCATCCAGATTGTATGCACTCTTTAGCAAGTGAAACACACTATTCATCTTACCTTGTATCACTTTCTTCTTTGTGACAATGCTGATGTTTTATATATCATCTGTCTCTTCCAACTAGAATTTAAGCTTCATGAGGGTACAGATTTCAAATATTTTGTTCACAGAAAGAAGCCCCACTATCTAAAAATACCAGCTAATATCAAGTAGGTTTTTCAAAAAATAAATATTTGTAAAATGAACAAAAATTTTTATCAAACTTAAAAAAAGTTTTTTAGACAGGGTCTCATGTAGCCCAGGCTGGCCTCAGGCTTCCTATGTACATACCCTAGGACAACCTTCAGCTTTTGATCCTCCTGCCTCCACCTCCAGAGCTGGGATTATAGGCTTGCATTCCCCTATCAGTTTGTGTTGTGTTAGGGATCCCACACAGGGCTTCTGCTGGGCAAATACACTATCAACTGAGGTGTTTTAAAGGGACATGGCAGGCTGGAGAGATGGCTCAGCGGTTAAGAGCACTGAGTGTTTCTTCCAAAGGATCCAAGTTCAAATCCCAGCAACCACATGGCAGTTCACAGCTGTCTGTACACACCTTTAACCCCAGCACTCGGGAGGCAGAGGCAGGCGGATCTCTGTGAGTTCAAGGCCAGCCTGGTCTACAAAGTAAGCCCAGGACAGCCAGGGCTACACAGAGAAACCTTGTCTCGAAAAACAAACAAACAAACAAATAAATAAATGGACTTGGCTCTGTACCTATGAGATCTGAGTCCAAACTATCAGGACACACACTTAAGCCAGGCATGGCTGTGTGTGCCTGTGGCCCAGTACTGGAGAGCATGGACAGTAAAAGCCACACTTCTGGGTGTTTCATGGCAATAAGACATGGACATCCAGTTCTGATATCTGTCTCTACACACGAGCACACACCACACACACACTCATGTGACACCACCCGCACACGTACATTCTTTGGGAGTGTGTTTATTTGTATGAGTATTTTGTCAGCATGTACATATGTGCAGCATGTGAGTATCTGGTACCCAAAGTCAGAAGAGGGAGCTGTATCCCCTGGAACTGGGTACAGATGGCCTTGAGCTGGGCGCTGAGACTTGCACCTAGGTCTTCTACAAGATCAACAAGTGCTCTTAACCACTGAGCTATCTCTCCAGTTCCAATGTAATATTTAAAAAAAAAAAAAAACCTCAGGTGGGTTGGGGAGATGGTTCAAAGGTAAGGAGTACTTACTGTTCTTCTAGAGGACCTGACCTGAGTTCCCATTGCCCACATCAGCCACATATAATGGCCCATAATTGCCTATAGTCCCTGATCTAGAAGACCGGAAGCTTTCCTGAGGTCACCAAGTGCAGACACACAAATAACAATAAACCTTTTTCCTTTAAAAGACACCTCAGGGCTCAATCACTTCAAACTAGTTAGCTTTCTCCTACGATAAACTCTATAAAACTTATTTAGTAGTGTTATTTTCCCCTCCCTATGTTATTGTGGCAAGATCAAAACAGTCTCCCATTTCTATTCTGGGATTTGCCTGAGTCACAAGGTAGTCTTGGCAAACCACTCTGCTTTATCTCTCAGTTTACTGAGGCTGCTTGGGAACTTCAACTGCCAGCCAAACACGAAGAGGGCCCTTTTCCTGACCCCAAGAGCCCCAAGTTTCATGGATGGGTTTAACAGCAGATATAAATTACTGCAGCTAGATTTCCCACAGACTGGCGGTGAAATGAAAACATTCTGCTTATTCAGAGCTGGTACAAAAGGTGGACTTTACAATACAGCTAAGCAAACCCAATGTTTGCAAAACAGGTATTTTCAACTAAAAGATACCCTTTCTGTATCCCTACTATATATGGAGACCCCAAACCTCAAATGTGAGTGAAGGAATTTGACTGCCCTGACCCTGGCAAAGTACAGTTTAAATGTATAAATATGGGTAAAGAGCTGCTTCCTGACAGATATTATTTGTACCAGCCCATGTGGTCTTAAATTCCTCCTGCTTTTGCAACTGGCATTGTCTCTCACAACTGTGCAGTGCTTTAGGGCTCCTATCTACCCCACTCCACGATGCCTTCCGACACGACTGTACTCACACAGATGCAAAAAGAAAAGCCCTGGGGATGCAGACGTGCAGGTCTTACACGGGTCTGCTGCTAAGCAAAACCTCTCTGCCACTCTTGACTTGGCTGAGTTCCTCTTTTGGCTCAGGGTTAGTGATCTGTACAGTCTAGGAGGCTTAGGACCCAGGGGGCGCCTTTCAGCTGAAAAACACCTCGGCTGCAGCAAGCTAGCTGGGAAGCTCCCAGTTCTAAAGAGAGGCTGTTTACCAGAAGAGCATAACAAGGGCCGGTCTAACTGCAAGGCTGGGAACGAGGAGACAAAACTGCTGCCAAGGAGACCCCATTTGGACACCTGCAAGCCGGAAGAGGCGAGGATGCTGTTGGCTTGGGTACACACGTTTCTTCTCAGCAACATGCTTCTGGCAGAAGCCTATGGATCTGGAGGTGAGATTACATTTTTTTTTTTAAGCTTTCTGCAGACACTTAATGAAGCAGAACGGGTAAAGCCAAACGTGGCCAGGCTGACAGAGAGGGAAGCTTTTAGCTGCTTTTTTTTTTTTTTTTTTTTTTTTTGGTTATCCTACGAAAGCTTTTCTTTTCTCTCTCCTTCCTTGCCAGAGACTTGCAGCTCCATCTTTGTCATTAGGAACAAAGACAAGTAGTCTCTTTCAGTGGATGGAGCTTGGGAATTCATCTCTTCTCCCCAGAGTCCTGCCCTTTAAAGTCCCTTTGCTTAGTGTGGCGGGCAGGCAGGCTGGCGCATGGACCTCCTCCGCTCTCCAGCCTCCTCCCGTGGCTCTCCGCTGAGGGGAGTGAGAGCTGAAGAGGCAGATTCCCTCAGCTGGAGTCTCTTGAATCTTCTGCTTCACTCAATCAAAAGCTTTTGTGTAATTCTCTTGGGAGCTGGTGGTGTCTGTTAAACACAAGGTGGCCGTATTCGTGGAGAAGGGAACATCAGTTTATATAACATTGACTTCTCAGCACCGGGATGACTTTCAGGTCTGACGCCCCAGAACCAAACTCACTATCTCCACAGAAAGTCCTTAGCCAGACTTCTTGCACCTCCATAGTGGTCCCAAGTCCAAGAGTTAACAACCCTTTGCACTTGTGCAGCGATCCCAAGCTTACACACACACACACACATACACACAAAAGCCAAGTCTGAGTGTTGTTGTCTGTGGACCAGACGCCGCTAGGGGCACGACACGAGCTCCCTCTCCACTTTCACTCCGAGACACACAGGGCTTTCACCACGGGGCCAGAGAGCCGCACTCAGGGTCTCGGGTGGGTTCCTCTTCCTCACAGGCTGCTTCTGGGACAACGGGCACCTGTACCGGGAGGACCAGCCCTCGCCCGCGCCGGGTCTCCGCTGCCTCAACTGGTTGGCCGCACAACGCGGCCGGTGGCCGCTCGCCGAGCCCAGTGAGTGTCCGCCCCGGGAGGCGGGTGGGGTTGGCGGGCGGCGGCCACGGCCCTTGACGCCTCTTCTCCCCACCTCAGGCCCCGGCAACCACAACTACTGCCGGAACCCGGACCGGGACCCGCGCGGGCCCTGGTGCTACATCAGCGGCGAGACCGGCGTCCCTGAAAAGCGGCCTTGCGAGGACGTGCGTTGCCCAGGTACCGGCCCCGACACCCCCGGGGTAGGGGACGCCAGCCCCGCCGCCGAGCAGGAGCGGTTACACCCGCCGCGCACGTGCGGCCGCTCGACGCCCGCCCCGCCCCCTCCCGCCTCCGCGCCGTCCGATTGGTCAGAGCTATCTCCAGGCCGCGGGGCCCGAAGCCCATTGGCCGTCGCGGCGTTCGGAGTGAGCTCATCTTCCGCGAGCGCTTGTAAACAGCGGTGGGAGGCTGCTTGCTTCTTCGGCCAAACGCCCCACCAACCTTTTTTACTGGGTGTAGTATCGTCTGCTGTGAGCCAGGCGCCCGTGCTCACAATCCCGGGGAAGAAGCGGTGTGAGGGATCTGAGTCACCCAGAGGTTCGGCGGTCTGCCAGAGGCAAATGAGGGTGTTCACATTTGAATCCAAAGCTTTTAGACTTCAGAAAACTAAGATCTCTAGGACTAAATGAGATGGTCAAGGTCAAGGACTTAACACTGGGATTGGCACGAATCTTGCTCTCTGTGTCAACTGTCTCCTGATGTGAAGACCGGGCACTCTCTGGAGAAATCCTCTGGCAAGCCCAGCTGGGTGCTGGAGGTAGCAAGGACTTGAAGAGACAAATGGGAGGCAGGAGAGAGGCAGTTTTTTCTTGAGACCCTTTCCTCACATTTCCCTTGTATCAAATCCCAGGCACGGTGCAGCCCTTTAAGACCTGATCTTGCCCCTGGGGCGGCTGGCGGGTTTTTTTTTTTTTTTCTACTTTTGAGACAGGGTCTCCCTGTGCAGTCCTGGCTGGCCTGAGACTCGCAGAGATCCTCCTACATGTGCATCCTGAGTGAGTTAATTCAGGTGTTCATCACCACTCTTAGCCTGGGGCAGGATTTGATATCAGGGGAGCATTTTGGGGTGGACCCTTCCCCCATTGCCCACAACCCTCACACCCTCACGTCATTGAGCTGTTAGCATGCGCTTAGGGCAGGCTCTGATGAGAGCTATTTCTCCCCTCCCCTCCAGAGACCACTTCCCAAGCACCACCGGGCTCTACAATGTCTGATGCACCAGGTGACAAGGAGGCACAGGTGTTTCCTCCTGCTAACGCCCTGCCAGCCAGGAGTGAGGCAGCAGAGGTGCAGCCAGTGATTGGGATCAGTCAGCGTGTGAGGATGAACTCCAAGGAAAAAAAGGACCTAGGAACTCTGGGTATGGCTGTCCCACTACTGCCTTTGTTGGCATTCATCCGATGATGTCGTTTGCTGATTGCCTGGGGTGTGGCTAATGAGACTCATGTCCTGTCTTTTGAAGGCTATGTGCTGGGCGTTACTATGATGGTGATCATCATCGCCATTGGAGTTGGCATCATCTTGGGCTACACTTACAAGAGGTGAGTAGTTTCTCTTCCTGGCTCTTGGAATAGGGCTAAGGAAGAGATCCAGTATCAGATCAGCTTCTTGGCAGCTTTGAAAAGGAAGTGAGTATTGAAGGAAGAAAAACTAGCTCCAGAGTAGAGATTTGGTTTTAGGCACTACCAGATGATCCTGGGCCTTCAGGGCAAGGACTTGGATTCCTTCTCAGACTGGCCCTTCAAGGAGTGATCTCAATCTTGTAATCATCCTACCTCAACCTCTGGAGGAGTGGGATTGATGAGCATGTGTCACCATGGTATGAAGGAGACCAGACTCATTTTAAAATTCTGCTACTAAGATGGGTGTGATGGTTCATACCTACTATAATTCCAGAAATCAGGAGACTGAAGCAGACTGTGAGGCCCTGTTTCCAAAAAGATGGAAGGAAGGAAGGAAGGGAAAGAAAGAAAGAAAGAAAGAAAGACACGATCTTTAGTCTCAGCAGGTAGGAGATGAATTGTCTCCATTTGCAGGACAGTCTGGGTCATGGAGTAAGACCATGTGTCAAAACATTCTGCTACTGGAAAAGGTTCTTGCAGTCTCACTGTTGGGGCTTAAATTTCATCAGTGAGATGTCCTCTAGGACAGGGGGAAGAAAAACAATGATTACAAAAGAAAATCCATTTGCTACTCCCTACTAGATATGAAAATATAAGAGGCTACTTGGGAAGCAGGGAGAAACATGCAGCTGGGCTGCAGAAGAAGGAATGCTTGTTTTGAAAGGCGTCCTGAGAAGCCACACGGGGGAAGTCTCACAATCGGTGATTGGTGGTTCTAAGAATCACAGCTATCGTTACACCACTGGCTGTTCTTGGACAAAATCTGTGTACTTGACTTCTAGCCCCAAGGATCAGCTGGATTTTGACAGACTTCTGGAGATAACTGCCAGTCTTTAGATGTATCTTCCTGTCCAGCCAGACGTGGTGGTTCAGTCCTCATGCCTATAATCCCAGCACTCAGAAAGTCAAGGCATAAAGACAAGAATTCCTGGCTCAGAAGCTTACTGTAAGGGAAGTGACCCACTGGGCTGCATTGTCCAGCAGTGGGAACCATGTCTGAATCATGTTGAAGTGCCTCAGCCATCATTTTATAAACCCAGGGTGTCCCTGGAGGTACTGGAATCAGCCACATTACAGATGGAAAGGGGAAGTGTGGCCTAAGGCCTAATTACTACCGGGACAGCCGTGTTCTCACTGCCTTTCTGCTGGTCCTCAAACCTTGGCATGCCCAGCTTCACTTTTTGTTTTGAGACAGTGTCTCGTGTACTTCAGGCTGGCCTTGAATTCACTCTATATGGAAAGATGACCTTGAGCTCTTCATTGTTGTTTTTGGTGTTTTGATGTTTTGTTTTGTTTTTGGAGACGGGGTCTCACTATGTAACCCTGGCTGTCATGGACCTCTCTAGGTAGACAAGTCTGGCCTTGAACTCATAGAGAATTGCCTGCCTCTGTCTCCTGAGGGCTAGGATTAATGTCACCAAGCCTGGCTCTGTGAATTTTTTAACCCTGTTTCCTCCTCCTGAGAGCTGAGACTATGCTCACCGTCACTCTTATAAAAGCTGATCTTCCCAGTTCTCAGATGAGGAAACTTGAGGCAAGAGAGAATAGGTATCGTGCCCGTGGTTACACATCCAGAATGTGCCATCTGTGTGACTGGGTAGGCTGTTTCTTGTCTCTAGTCCAAAACATCGCTGTGGGGCAAAGGTGTGGGACTGCTTAGTGCCTGGCACGCAGCGAATGGTTCGTGAACACTATCTGACGTGCTTCTCCATGAGCACGATATGTGGTTATACTTGACTAGTTCCTTACCTTCTCTGGGTCCCAGTTTATTCATCAGGTGGGGAGTTAGAGATGACGACCCTGCAGCCCTGAGGTTTCTCAAAAGGCCACTGTTGACCGGATTGCTTTAAATCTCAGCTCTACCATTTGCTTGAACAGATGATATTCTGAAGAGGGTTTCTCTGATTTTCCATGCGTCAGAGAGCAGAGAGGTTAAAAGTCAGAACCCTGACCTGAGAGAGCATCCTGACCTCCAGCCTGAGGTTGTGGTCCACAGAAGCATCATTGACCAGGGACACCTGACAGCTGCTTGCTCATTTAAAAAGTCTAAAGGAACAGTGTATTTGCTTTGCCTGTACAGTTCACTGACCCAAACCATGCAGAAGTGAGCCCTGAAAATTTCCTCTCTTTCTCAGCCTCTGGACAGCATTTGGCTGCCTTCCAATCTTGTGACAGTTTCCAGACCTTCCAGGTGCTTGAACTAACTGCCCTTAATTCCAGCTGGTGGCAGGCATAGAACCCAGGTCTTTTTCTTTTAGTTTTACTATTTTAGGCTGTCATGGGACTGCCATGTGACCTTCAGTTTATTTTCCTGTAAACGCAGGGGGAAGGCACTAAGTCACCAGACTCCCTGTCACTAACCTCCGGACCACCCCTTTCCTTAGCAAACATGCCCTGAGAACAACCTGTACAACAGGAAACCGCATGTAGGCTAGAAACAAGCTTGAGCCTCTACCTCCCCACACTTAGGGAACAGATGTCAGGGTAACCGCTGTAAGTTGAATGTCATTTCAGGCAGCCTCTGCTTGGTAGGTACCTTGCCTGTTAATGGGGATATATCCCCCTGCACGTTAATGGGGATATATCCCCCTGCACATCCAGCAACCCAAGAGTATTGTTAAACACTGTTCCTAAGCCGTAGGACAATAATCAGATACTAATCACAGTAGCTGTTTGTTTCATGCTTTCTTGATGAGTCAGGCCCTGCTGTATGCCTTCCTCTGATGATTTTTTGCCCAAGGCTTATCTTGTCCCTTGAAGCACTGGTCCCAATGAGAAGCTGAGACCTAGAAGGGTTAAAGTATCATGTCCTCAGTGCCCAGACTAGCCCATAGGGTGTGTGTGTGTTTGTGTTTTGTTTTGAGATAGGTTCCTACTCTATATCCCAGGCTGGCCAAAACCACACACACACTCTCTTTCTCTTTTATTTATATGTGTGGGTGTTTTGCCTGCATTTTGTCTGTATGTCTGCACCATGTCCTCGAAGGCCAGAGAGGGCATCGAACACTCAGGAATGGGAGTTATAGGTGGTTGTGAACCACCTTGGGTGCTGGGAATCCAGTCTGGGTCTTCTGAAAGAGCAGCAAATGCTCTTAACTGCTGAGCCATCTGAGGCAGGAATTCTTGTTTTTATGCCTTGACTTTCCGAGTGCTGGGATTACAGACATGAGGACTGAGCCACCACGTCTGGCTGGATAGGAAGATATATCTAAAGACTGGCAGTTATCTCCAGAAGTCTGTCAAAATCCAGTATCCTCGTCGACATTTAAATCATCCAGGGCAGTAGAAAAGAGAGAAACTGCCGGGCAGTGGTGGCGCACGCCTTTAATCCCAGCACTTGGGAGGCAGAGGCAGGCGGATCTTTGTGAGTTCGAGGCCAGCCTGGTCTACAAAGCGAGTCCAGGACAGCCAGAGATATTCAGAGAAACCCTGTCTCGAAAAACCAAAAAAAAAAAAGAAAAGAGAGAAACTTCTCAAAGAATGACTGAGTTTAAGGGAAAAAAAAATTCTGGAATTCCCTCCAACTGTGGATGACACACACTAGGCACAGTATCTACTTTTTCTGGGCCTCAGTTTACTCATTAGGTCAGTAGTGAGCTGTGATAACCCTCCCAGTATTGATATTTCTTTAGAGGACACTATTGCTTGCTTTAAATCCTAGCTTTGCTCTTGCTTGAGCAGGTGGTTTAAATCCTTCCCACCTTCCCTCCCTCCCTCCCTCCCTCCCTCCCTCCCTCCCTCTCTCCTTTCCTTTCCTCTCCCTCCTCTTCCTCCTTCCACGCTCAACCTCTTTAGGTCTGAGATAGTAGATGGCACATGGGTCTCTTGAGGATGGAACCAGTGTGCTTTGGGTATACATCTGTGTGCCTTATGCCTGTACAGTAGTCACCTTGGAAAACTTGCCCAGAGCAGCAGGGTGGCACAGCATGGCTTCTGGTTTGGAAACAGCCACACCTCAGAGTAATCCGTTGAAGAAACCTGCATTGCCTTGATAGGTCTTATTGTTTTCATAACCTAGGAGAAGGAAGCCAGAGGCTGGCAGCAGCTCTGCTTTTTCATGTCTCTTCTCTCTGGCCAGCCCAGTTTGCATTTCTGGCCCCAGAACTATCAGGGTAATTCCTGCAAGTCTTGAACTCTGCAAGGGCATGAGGCTTGGCCAATGGAGGGAGCTTCCCTAAGCCGGGAAGGGTGGGCAGGCACTAGGCTTCCTCCTGGGAGGAAGAGCTGAAGGTGGGGGTGGAAGGGAACTCAATTTGGCTGGGTCTTTGTCCTGGTAACTTAGGCCATGAGGTGCAACCAGGCAGTTGGCTGGGGCAGCTCCCTGTCCCTGCTGAGTGCTGTCTTAGCTCTGCAGGGAGCTCTTATTCTCTGATAAAAGGAGGGAAAACAGTAAGTCAACACCATTGTACCCCCTTGGGAGAGAAGCTGAGTCAGTGAATAAGCCTTTGTTCTATCTTGGCTGCCCAGCTGCAGCCAAACTGTCCCCTGCCCCCACTGCAGTGGGAGGGTGCTGGGCCACCTAATGGTCATTTCAGCAGGCCTGGCAGCCTCCACCACTCCATCTCCAGGATTCCCAGGCAGGACTCTCAGCAGGCACGTGGGGTCAGGCATACTTCCAGGCTCCTAAATGAATGAGGCTGATCCAGACTAGTCACAGCATTTACTTCCTTTACCCTCGGATGCTCTTCTAGCCCTGCTTTGCCCCACTAATACAAACTAGGTTGACCCCCATAGACTTGCCTATGATGAAGGAAGTCGCTTCATAAAGGAGGGAGTGGAGGAAAACCAGGCTGCTTCATGGAGGAAATGGGAAGTGAGGGCAATGCATACATAAAGTGTGTGGCAGCCATCAAAGGTGCAGTTAATGCAGCTTCTTTTCCCAGATGACACGACACTCCTGGTACCTTGGTAGATAGCCCAGAAGTGGTGGGCTCCTGGCTTGCTTTCCTCCTCCAGCCTTCTTGTCGACTTTGAATTTTAGCTTCTGGCAAAAGATGCTTTTTGTTCATTCATTTGTTTTTTTCAAGGCAGGATTTCTCTGTGTAGCCCTGGCTGTCCCAGAACTCGCTCTGTAGATCAAGCTGGCTTCGAACTCACAGAGATCCTCCAGCCACTGCCTCCTGAGTGCTGCGATTAAAGGCGTGGGCCACCACCACCTGGCTTGATTGTTTCATTTTTGTAAATCGCTGCTAGCTTGGGGAGGAGGATTGCTTACTAAAATTAAACCCAGATCTTCCAAATTTCCCCCTACACGAGCAGTCTTGAAGAACGTGGCTTTCTATCACACAGTGTCTCCTGTGTGGCAGATGGCTAGGGCTGTGAGTGAGGCGATGCTTATTCTAGAGGACTGCTCTCCATGAAGAGTGTGCCTGTTTTTGCCTGTGGGTTCTCTGGGGAGCTTTGCCGTGGACGTTGATGCCCAGCGCAGATGCTGATGGGAAGAATGGGCTAGGCCTGGGCTTGCATATTGAGAAACTTGGTTGCCCTAGTCACTCAGGTGCCACAGGAGGATGAGCTTGCCAACCTATGATATTACAGTGGGAATTAGGGGTTCAGATGGTACATGACATGGGGGAATCTTACAGAATGCCCAGGGCTCTGAGATTATCATGTCCAACTCCTCCTTTTAAGATGGTGAAATTAAGGCCCACAGAGGAGGGTATCACTAAGTTCTTGCCTCAGCTAGGTAATAGGAGAGGTCTTTGAAGGTACCATTGCTGGTGGGTCGGATCTGATTCATGGCAAGTCATAATAACCTAGGAGTTCATGCAACTAGCTTCAAAATTATTTCACATTATCTTTGAGGCAGATGAAACTAAGGCCCAGAGAGCTGTTTTGCCCAGTTTTACACAAATAGGCTGAGCTGGAGCTAGGATTCACAGTAAAGGGGATTGGCTGTTTGAAGAGAGTCCTGAGGCGCCTGTGCATCTGGCTAGCCTTCTCCAGTACCTTTTTCTCCAGCTTTTATCATTGTTCGTCATGTAATGGATGCAGAATCCAGATGATCATAACCATGCCCCTGAGATCCAAACCAGGCCCCTGCGTTTTGCTTTGCTACAAACCAACAGCATGTTATTTCAGTTGTGCTGCTGTTAGTTCAGGGCAGGTTCTCATGGAGGGAAGAGGCTCCCACTCTGCTTGCTGGTGATGAGTGGGTCCCACAGCACACCACGGGTAGGCCCATCTTGGAGATGTAGCAACCCTTGTTGACTGGCTTGACTTCTTGTTGTTGCTCTTGGGGTCCACATCTCCAGCACCACGTTGCAGTATTTGTGAAGTCCTTCACCTGGCCTGGGAGCTTCCTATTGCAGCGGTTGATGAACACCAGTGTTCTTGTGTGACTGCATGAGCAGACAGAGGGGACCTGTGTTGACCTCCTTGTCCACCCACTTCTGCAGTCATCTCTCAGGTTTTGTTGAGCTCTATAGTGGAGGCTTTGCTTGAAGATCACTCCCATCTGCACTGCATTGCTCTGGCCTCTATTCCAGACTCCTGTGTTGTTTTACCACCCACTTGGTTCATGTCCCATCTGAGAGCTTCTCCCTGGGAGCTGAGCTTAAGTTGTTGGCTACAAATGATGTGCCTCCATTCCATACTGACTCTGGTGTGCTGTCTATTAGACACTGTGGAGGGGCAGGGATCCAGAGGGAAGGGCCCACATGTGCGATCAGAAGACCTAAGTTTGAATCCTTGTACCACCATGACTCTAGGCCACAACTTCAGAGCAGCTAGAGTCCAATAAACTTGGAGTCTATCCTGCATCTTTGGAGCATCCCTTAATCTTCTGGGCCATTTCTTTGTTTATAAAATGAATAAGAATTGAATCTTTGGAATGAACAGAGAATGAGGTGAGATTATCAACACACACACACACACACACACAGACATCACAGGCATGGAGTAAGTATTCCACACACTCATAGGCCTGAGTCCTTTTTGCCTCAGCATGGGTTGGGAATGGTTCATTTCCAGCCTGGGCTCCCACTTTCCAGGACTTCAGGATGAGAAGACAGTCTTTTTTTTTTTTTTTTTTTTTTTTTTGAGACAGGGTTGCTCTCTGTAGCCCTGGCTATCCTGGACTCACTTTGCAGACCAGGCTAGCCGTGAACTTGCAGAGATCCTCCTGCCTCTGTCTCCTGGCAATTACAGCTGTGAACTGCCATGTGGGTGCTTGGATTTGAACCTGGGTCCTTTGGAAGAACAGTCAGTGCTCTGAACCACTGAGCCATCTCTTCAGCCCCGAGAAGACAGTCTTTTAAAACAAACAAAAACTTATTTTGTGGTGGAGAGGGTGTGTGCCTGCTACTGCAGGTGTAAAGGCCAGAGGGCAACTTGTGAGATGGGTTTTCTCTTTTGAACTCAGGTCATCAGGCTTGAAGGTAGCTGCTTTTACTCACTGAGGCATCTCACCAGCCCAAGAAGGCAGGTCTTGTAGCAGGATTTTCTGGACAATTTCACTGGTTAGGGATGAATCTTGGATAGCTCTTTGGGTCTCTGGGACCCCTCGGCTGAAAATCAAGCCCTGTCTTGCTTTTTGGTTTTTCTTCTACATCATCCCCATTGAGTCCCATGAGGCAGCCATCCCCACCTTACAAACAGTGCTGCCAGCACTGCCCTGCTGAGTTTAAGGCTGGGAAGATGGTTAGCCAATGTCTTGGGCCTGGGCTGGTGTTAGTTCTGGCTTGGTCAGGTGAGTGGCTGTGACCAGTGTAGGCTGCTAAATTCAGGCTTTAGGAAGACTAATTGAGCAAAGCTATACTAGAACCTGAATGTTTTCTTTTCTTGACAGGGGGAAGGACCTGAAAGAGCAACATGAGCAGAAAGTGTGTGAGAGGGAGATGCAGCGAATCACTCTGCCCCTCTCTGCCTTCACCAACCCCACCTGTGAGGTCATGGACGAAAAGACCATCATCGTCCACAGCAACCAGACTCCTGCTGACCTGCAGGAGGGCAGCACCCTCCTCATGGGCCAGGCTGGCACCCCTGGGGCCTGAGCCCCTTCAATGGGCAGGTGCCCATGCAGACACTGGTACTGGACAGGCCACCCTCCTGCAGCTGGAGGAGCTACATTTTGTGTTGTGGTTAAAACCTTATCCAATTTTTCTTTCTGAGGGGATGTGACTCCTCACGACACAAGCAGAAGCAGGTAGCATTATGGTGAGGGTAAGGAGGCTGGGTAGGGTTCTATCAATGCTCCTGTTCTATCCCTTGGAGCAGGATTTTCCTGTGGATAGAGACTGGCACAGTAACCACAGTAGTGCTGTGGCAGATAAGGACTTCCACATTGCCTGGGGCAGGGAAGAGCACCTCTGTGCTGTATACCTAAGGTGGCCTCAGTCTCTGCCTTTCCATTTGTCGTCCAGGAACTTGAGTGGCATATACTGTTATTCATAGTTGAGGTCAAACAGGTCATGCATGAGGCATTAAAAACAGATATATATAGCCGGGCAGTGGTGGCGCACGCCTTTAATCCCAGCACTTGGGAGGCAGAGGCAGGCGGATCTTTGCAAGTTCGAGGCCAGCCTGGCCTACAAATTGAGTCCAGGACAGCCAGGGCTACACAGAGAAACCCTGTCTCGAAAAAAAAAAAAAAAAACATATATAGTATTTGGGATGGAAGTCCCTTCCAACTTCTGAGAACCAGAAATGAACTTGTACACAAGTCTGAATTTTGGGCTGCAAATGGCTTCTAGATGGGGGGCTGCTGGGTATCCTCCAGCTTGTTGGCAGTGATGTACCTTGACAGCTGTGGGCCGGGCCTGGGGCCAAGGGACTCTGTAAAGAGGGAAAGGAAAGAGCTGCACTAAAGCTTCCATTTAGGAAGACACAGGAGAAGGACCCACCTCTGCCTTCAGCCTCATGGCTTAGGTGTGAACATCCAGACTGTGTCTTTGGGGTGGACAGAGTAACCTCCATTTTGTGCTGATAAGAGACTAGCCAGCCAGTCTGTGGGAACTACACACTTCAGGGTCTGGTAAGCTGCTTCTGAGAGGTGAACCTAGAGACTAAGCAAGAAGCTGGATAACAAAGGTATAGTGGGGCTGGCTTGCTTTGCAGGACACACTGGCTTGCAGGCAGTCCTGCAAGCCTCCAGGCCAGTGCCTTCTATGGGGGTAGGACTGTAACCTGTACAAAACAATCACTGAACCCTCCTGGGAAGGACCTGAAGGGTTTTCCAGAGAGCAAAAAGTGTCTTGCCCAAGATCAAAGCAGCTCCTGAATGGCCTTGGCAGTGTCCCCAGTCAGGAGAGGGGTCGGTGGGTCCATTCCTTCACCAGGCTGCTGCTCTTTGGAGCCATTTGTTGAGGGAGCCTAGACCTCAGGGTTCCCATGGTGGTATTGACTATGGGAAAGAGAACAGTACTACTTCCTACTTTTCTATGAAAGTATTTCTCAGTGTGTATGTTTTATATACCTCATTCTGACACCTGTGTATGAACTATGGCAAATTACTCTGCATTTTACTTATATAAACACAAAACGTAACTCTACCTTGCACATTTTTGTGGTGCTGGAATGCTCCCCCAGTACCGCACCTCTGCCTTCTCGGTCATGGTGGCCCAGTCACAGGTGGCAATACTACAGCAGCCAAGGGACAAACAGGTAGGTGGGTGGGCTGCCTAGGGCAAGGATGGCTCTTGCAGGTTGTTCCTAGGGTTAGGAGGGAAGGTGTGTATGGGAGTGGAGGGGGGTCTGCTGGAGTTTCAGCAGTGAACCTCAGCGACAGGCTAAGTTGCAGGTCTACCCTGCCATGTTGACCCAGGCGCAAACACTCTCCTAAGTGTTTCCAGCAACAGGGACCTCAAACCATCAGTGGTTTACTAGGGAGTATATTCTACTTTTTTTTTTGTGGGGGGGATTCGAGACAGGGCCACCTCACCGTAGCCCTGGAACTCGCTTTGTAGCCAGGCTGGCCTCGAACTCAGAGATCTGCCTGCCTCTGCCGGGTTTAAAGGTGTGTTTGCCACCACTACCTGGCATATAGTCTACTCTTAATCTTAATTCTTTAACCACAAAACAAAGTTTTGTTTTTGTTTCTTGAGTTAGGGTTTCTCCATGTATCCGTAGCTGTTCTAGACTCACTTTGTAGTCCAGGCTGGCCTTGAACTCAGAGATCCGCCTGCCTCTGCCTCCACATTGCTGATATTGAAGGTGTGTGCCACCATGCCTGGCACAGGAGAAAGCATCTTTAGGTTTATAGAAGAAATTGTTTTTGGCTGGGTCTCACACCAGGCAGCCCTAGCTGGTCTGAAGCTCACTAGGTAGACTAGGCTGGCCTTGATTTCATGGTGATTCTCTAGCGTGTGTGTCAAGTGTGGACTTATAAACACACACTGCCACGCCTTGTGGAGGGTGTGGGTTTATTTTTGTGCATAGGCGCTCACCAAACAGTGGGAGTATTTGGCCCGGTGGTCTGGTGCGGTAGCTTTGGAAACGGAAGGCCTGAAGACTGGGTCAGCACCCAAGAGCCAGGGCTAATAGCTTTGTGGGCCTAAAATGAGGTCACTTGCTCCTCAGAAGGGGCTGCCTTAAGTGGGTGTGACTTATCTCTGAAGACTTGCTGTCTTGGAAAGGGGATTAGACTTGAGACTGAGAATTCCCTGATATGACTAAGTTACATGGCTTGAGCCTCAAGGTTGGCCAGCAGACCATGTTTCTTTAAAATGTGTATGAATGTATGTGCCTGAGAGCATGTATGTGTACCACATGTGTGCAGTAGCCCACAGAGGTGAGAAGAGGTATGAGCAGCCCTGGAACTGGAATTACAGATGGCTGAGAGTCACCATGTGGGTGCTGGGAACCAAACCTTGGTCCTCTGCCAGAACAGTAGATGCGTCGCACTCCTCCATGTTGAAGTCAGATCCTAAGTCACTTTTCCACTCTGTCATCACTATGTTAACTGCTTAATTTATTTAGTCTGCTCCACGGCCCACCGCAGGACCCACTCCCACGCTTGCTGGGGGCAGCTCACGCATAACCAGTTACAGGACGCTGAACCAGGAAATGTTGGGAGTTGAGGAGCCCCCTACAGCAGGTCTGCAAACTCCACACACAAGTACAGTCTACATAGTAAGTAAAGTGGCCAAAGACTTCCCATCCCACAGTTCATCTCGTCTATGTACAAAATATTTCACATATCACCCCATAGATAAAAGTGACAGCAACACTCTCCCGGATCCCCTCACCAGTACAACCCACCACACATTGTATTTATAACCAAACCCATTCCCAGTTAATATGGTGTGAGCTCGTGTTTAGGAGACGGCAAACCTCGGTGAGCTGGAGAGCCGAGCTGGAGAGCCCCTGGACACCTGGCAGCCAGAGGTGGGAGGTTCCCCAAGGATTTCCAATGCCCATGGCCCTGGAGTGTGGCTCAGGAAGTAGGCTGGACCAGCAACAAGAGGTAGAATCTAGAGGGCCCAGCTTAGGAACCTATCTTTGTATCTCAGCTTTGGGACTCAGCAGCCACCATTCCTGTTCCAAGTTGCTGCCTGGATCAGACATGCTAGAGGATGTGCAGTAGCTGCCACAATGGTGCCAGGAAGTTGACAGGACTCCCCTTTCCTTGCTTAGACCCAAAGTGTGAGACAAACCGCACAGGCCCCCAGAACCCATCTAGTGTTAGGCGATGTCTTCAGCTTTTGACTGAGACCACCAGCCAGGATATAGGGCTTTTAGAGGGGAGGAACCTTTCTTTCCAGCCCGCTTCTTTGGTGTTTTTCTGAGTGACTGCTTGTTGAGACAGGATGTTGAAGTGGAAACTCCCCACACACTGATGTGGTCCCTGGGCTGGTGAGCAGAACCCAGTCCTTTTTCTGGATCCTGTAGGTTTCAGCACATACTAAGGGACTCTTCAAAGCCTGTTCCAAAGGGCATGGCCTGGGGAAGGAGAAGTCACTACTGTCATTTCACATGCTTTGAAGGCTCCCGGTTTGTGTCACACTACTGCTTGAAGTCCTGCACCTTGCTGGAGCAGACTCCAGAGGCCTCAGGCCAGTTCATTTGTCATCCTACCCAGCAGGCCCAGGTTGTGTGGATTAGTGTAAAGCTGCAGCCTCCCAGAATCTCACTGCCACAAAGGTCCCAAGTAGTCCTTAGTAACAGACTCTTGGTCTAGGGTCCAGGCTCTTTTTATCTTCTTCACAGCTTTCAGGCAAGTGTTGGATTTACAGATAGTAACTAGGCCCCAAACCCTGCGGAGAATTGTTTCCCTGCACCCAAGAGCCTCCTGGGGAGGTAGTAGGGACGGTTTACTCTGCTTCTGAGTAAGCCACGTCAGTCCACAGGAAGCCCAGGCTTCCTGCTCACTGCAAGGACAGGGCACAGAGGGGGCAATGCTGACTGTGGAATGTCCCCCTGCAGGGGGGTGGACTTGGGCTAGGGTGGCGAGTCCCGGGTTAGGCCGTATTCCACGCTCACAGTGTGGTCCAGTTCTTCCAGCTCTGCTGGCAGTGGAATGGCCAGCTCTCCCAAGTACAACGAGAGTGCCTCAAATGAGTCCTCCAGCTTTGAGAATGCCGGTCTACAAAGGAAAGGAATGAAGAAGAGATGGCTAGAATGTGAGCATGGGAGGGAGGGAGGGAGGGATGGCTGGGTCTCAGCTATTTCCTGGTTCCACGACCCCAGGCTAACCCTTTAACCTCTTGCTGTAACTATAAAAGGAAACACTGCGAGAAGTCTGGCCAGGCTAGAGGTCATGGCTTAAGGGAAAAACATCCAAAGAGAAAAGAAGCCCTCTCATGTCTTAGAGTGAATGCAAAGTTAAAATTGGACTTCCATGCTTATTAAAAGATAACTTGGGTGCTGGTGATGGGCGGTTGGTACCGGACTTGCCTAACAACCACAAAGCTCTGAGTTCAGGTCTCAGCATATTAATTGAGCATGATGGTGTGCACCTGCCATCCCAGCACTTAGGAGGTAGGACCAAGAGGGTCAGAAGTTCAAAGTCACCTTCAATTATATATCTAATTTTAACCAGCCTGGGCTGCCCTGGCTCAAAAACAAATCTGCAAACAACAGAACAATTGTGAGACCCCCAAAAAAAAATTTGGCAGGGGTGGGGGGACCCCAGGCCCTGCCCTATGTTAGTCAAGAGCTCTATCACCAACCTATACTCTTTGCTCCTGTGCTGCTCTGAGGGAGAAATGGCCCCATAAGCCCAGGTGATGGAGCTGTTTGGGGAGGATTAGGACATTTAGCCTTGTTGGGGCAGGTGTGTTAACTGGGGTGGGCTTTGAGGTTTCAAAAGACCATGCCAGGCCCTGCTTGGAGGTCAGATAATTGCTCTAGTGCCACACCTACCTGCCTGTCTGCCACCATGAAGATCCTGGACCCAAGCTCTGAAACCGTAAGCAGGCCCCCAATTAAATGCTTTCTCATGGTGTTTTTTTTTTTTTTTTTTTGGTCATGACAATAGAAAAGTAACTAAGACAGCTTCTAAGCCTATTTAATTATCTGAAGCCAGATGCTTTGTCTACAGGCCCCATGGTCCTTCCCTAGGCAGGTCTCTTCATGTGCGGTGGGTGCTGCAGAGAACCCAGGGCCTCGAACATTCTGGGCAGGTGCTGAATCCCTGAGCTATATCCCAGTCCCCACCCCTTTTTAGACAGGGTGTCACTATGTAGCTCCAGTTGTCCTGGAACTCCCTATGGACCTGGCCTTGAACTCACAGAGTTCCAACTGCCTCTGCCTCCTGAGTGCTGGGGTTAAAGGTGTGCGCCACCACACTCAGCTGACTTTGAACTTCTGCTTCCCCTCCTACTGACTCCCAAGTCCTGACATCAGAGGTGTTTACTTCCATGGCCAGCTTTATGCGTTGCCAAGGGTCAAACTGAAGGCTTCATGCACTCTAGCTGAGCTACACCCTCAGCTCTATTTTAAGAGTTAAAAGCATTTTTAAATGTTCTTTGAGGGTGTGTGGGTGGGTGGAGTGTCTGATCACATATACTTGCTAAAGGTGAAACCCAGGACCCGGCACGTGCCAGGCAAGCCCCCTCTACCCCTCAGCCATGCCAGTCCCTGTAGTTTCCCTTTGTTGTCCACCCCCAGAGCTGAGAACTGAACCGATAGCCCCATTCATTCCAGACACTCTATCATGGATCCACACGCCTAGCCCAGATTTCCTTTTAAAAAACTGCTTTTAATGCCCGTGGCTCCGCCTGGCCCAGCTCCCTTGCCACTGCGGAGCTGGCAGGGCTTCGGTGGCTCAGCAGTTTCCTCTCGCACTCAAGGTCCTTGTCAGTGCCTGTGCCAGGGAAGGGCACGGGACCTGAGGGCTGTGGGGTGGGAGGGCAGGATGAGATACCAACCTGCTCTCAGGCTCTAGTTTGCAGCAGATAGCAGCCAGGGGGAAGAAAGCTGGGGGGCAGTCTGTTGGGACAAACTTCTCCCAGAAAAGCTTTACATTGAGGCCAAAGTCCAGTGTGCGAGGCAGGCAATCAGGATCAGCATATACCTGCCCAATGATCTGCAGACAAGAAGGTGGCTGGTCAGGAAGGTCTACACGGCAGGGGCAAAGGATGCTCTTGTAGACAGAAACCTAAGTGAAAGGGCAGCCTCGTGCACCCGTTTCTCTTTGTCTCACTAGACCTGTCGGTATACTGGGTGGCTGGCTCCTGAGGAGGGTTTAGAAGAGGTCTCTCTCCAGCAGAAGCAATGTTGGTAACTGGTACCTGACAGCTGGATGCTGTCACTTATCCCACCTGCCCATGTCCCTCTGTAGCTACGTCCTCTTCCAGATCAAGCCTCTACAAGGTGAGGGGCTAGGTTTGATTAATGTCTGAAACCCTTTGGCATCAGCTTAATTCTCTGTGGATGACAGATATTCTATTGCTGTCTAGTGAAGGAAGTGACTGTATAAAAACTTTAATTACTCTAACCACTGTTTGTCTCTCCTCTCCCTCCTAACTTTGTAGGTGTGATGAGAGCTTCCCATGTGTCTAGGCAGACTACTGAGCTACGCTGTAGCCTAACTATTGATTTTGTGGCCAACTCTTCACCTGTGGGAGAGAAGCTGAGATCTGAGCCAGGCAGAGCTGCTAGGGCATCTGAGCCAGAGCTTACCTCGCAGAGAACGATCCCAAAAGAGAATACATCCACTGTCTCATCGTAGCTCTTGCCTTGGGGAAGAGAGGAGAGCTGGATGTAAGGTTAAGTCTCTTACCTGCTCCACACCGGGTCTTGGATCAAGCCAAGGCACAGCTAAGAACGAGAACAGCTCCAAAGGCGCCCCAGGATGGACATCACTTGTAATCTTTTCAGCTCAGAGTGGCCTGCCTTGGAGCCTGTCACACATATTACTCAATGAGACTGCTCGGCACCCAGGTTCTGGCTCATCTGGACTCTGGCCATGAGCCAGCTGCAGCCTGGCAACCACCCACCAGGGGGCTCCATACTTCAGTTCTTCCTCTGGAGAGAGGGGAGGCTAACGCTAGAGCATAGGACAGCCTGAGCCCTTAGCTACACTTTGAAGACAAAAGCTAGTGAGAGCTCACCTGCCACCCAGGATGGCATGCTGCCAAGTTCCCAGCTGACTCTGGGAAAGTAGTTTATGAACCTGGCTTGGCCAAGGCTAACAGAATGAGTGTCTCACTATACAGGCTTCCTCAGCTTATGGTACTCAATTTAAGATACAGCTCCAGTCTTCTCTCTGGCTCTTTTCCCTCCAGGGATTCAGAACTCACCATTCAGCATCTCAGGGGCCATCCAGTATGGGTTTCCCACCACAGTGTAGCGCTTCTTGCGGTCACTCTTCCGTACGGTGCGTTTCTTAGTGGTGGTCTTCTCTACTGGGGGCCTTTTCCTCTCTTCTACTATAAGACGTGACAGCCCAAAGTCTGCAACCACCACAGTCTTGTCCTGGTAGGACAAGGGCCAGGTCAGGACCCAGGAGGGGGGTGGACTTAGGCAAGAGAGACCACTGACAAGGGGAGTGAGTTACATAGCAAAGGAGGGTCACACCAGAAAGCTCTACTGAGGGCTGGGCCTTTGTGGGTGTTTTTTTTTTTTTTTTTTTTCTTGTCAGTCTACTATCTGCCCACAGCAGATTCCAAGCTAAAGAGGGAGGAGCCCTGGAGCTTGCAGAGTGGAACTCAGGTGGGTCAGGATTTCTTGTCTTCAGCCTTTTGTCTTGTTCTTAAAAAGGACTTGTGGTTGCCAGAATAGGTTAAGAGAAAAGGTCAGGCAAAGGCAGTGTGGGGACGGGGAGAGGTATGGGGTAGTCATGTGAAAGGGGCTAAGATTATTTCAGGTTGGCCCAGGAGGAAGTCGGCCTGAGACACAGCACTGAACCAACTGTAACCAAGGGTTGTGGGAGGAAGGCTGGCCTCAAACAGCCTTCTGTAGATTGAAGACTGCAGTCTCAGGGTATTCCAGGCGTCCACATTGTAAAGTTGGATTGGCAACTATATTAGGGGTCTGTTACAAGGTAAGAGCTCTACACACAATGAATTCAGCCCCTATCCCCACCCAGACCCCTGACACACTACATCAGTGTAGAGGATTGAGCCCAGGGCCTTCTGCCGCCTGCCAGACAGGCGAGCTAATCCCTTCTAATAATAACGATTTCAAGGACTGCTACTTGGGAGGGAGGTGAAATTGTTCCTGCATGTGTGCCTGAGAGCTTCCAGAAGATGGGGATGGGCAAAAGGAACTTGAGGTAGCAGAACGCCTAAAATAGAAACCCCTAGGTGGTGTGTCTGGTCTGAAGTCAGAGGGATGGCCCCAGGCAGCTCAGGCCAGCACAGTGGGACGTACCAACTTGATGAGACAGTTGTGTGAGTTCAGATCCCGGTGGATGATGCACATGGAGTGTAAATATGCCTGCAAGAGAAGCAGGAACCATGGGGCCGGTAAGTCAAACAGACCTTGGCTTTGGCCTAAGGCCATGGAGCCTATTCTCCCAGGCCTCATCTGTCCAGCTTCCCCTCCCCCAGCCCCCAGCCACTCTTGTATCTTCCAGGCCAAACCTGTTTGCTTCCCATTCCCACCCCCAGGCCATGGTCTGTCCTAACACCAACAGAAGGCTAATGGTTCCTGCCCAGATTTTCTCCACAGTCTCTAAATCTTCTGACCTGAGTTCCCCATCCTTTTTCTTAGATAGTGGAAACCTAAAGAGATCATCCTCAAACACACTGCTCCTTCCTCCTGCTCCAGAGTCTGACTTCAGCCACTTTGGATCTTTCCTGCCTGTGATGGGGAAGAAGTGACCTCCTGACTCACCTCCCCTGAGACTCCTTCCTTCTCCTTCTGTCTGTACTTCAGCCCTCCCTCTTCCTGTCCAACCATTTCTAAACTATTTTTGCTAGACAATCCTTGTCACTCTTAGAAGGCATTTTCTTTCTCTTTCCTTCCCCTGCAAATGTGGATGGTGACACTGCCCCCTTCCCTAGCCCCACTGTAGTACTTACTGCCTCACTATTCACAGGCTACAGAGTTCCTCCTATAGCTGTAACACGTGGCCTGGCTGCCTGCCAACCCCTCCCCACAGGCTGTCTATACTTCCCGCATGTCCCCACTCTTCCCGAGACTCTGTATGCTTTGGTTTCCCTTCCAGCCTGCACAGGGTCAGTCCTTTGCAAAGCCATCTTTTCAGGTGTTGGCCACTATGTCTGTGTACCTCTTCTACCTCCCAGCTCCACCTGCCTCTTCTCTTTAGATAACTAGGTGACCAGCCCTGACCTCCTGCCCAAGAGATGATAGGAGGTTCTGCAGACAGATCAATCTCCACAGGCAACAACTCAGCTCTCCCAAACCTGCCCTGACCATCACTGTTTGGTAAGTGACATCACCATTCTAGAGGCCTGGAGGCTCCCTGACTGCTGTTGTACAACCATTCCCTCACGGCCAACCAGTCGCTCCACTCCATTCTGAGTCCATCCTGCCCCCACATTGTCGCAGACAGTTCTGCCCTCTTCCTGAAATGTTTCAGAAGCCTCTGCCCAATTCTCCCTGCTTAAGGCTTCCTCAACTCCAACCCAACACTCTTACCACCCCACACACCCAGTGAGAGCTCAGTCCTGGTCACAACACCCTTGCCTCTCTGACGATCTACACAGTGTAGAATACTTAGCTTGACACACATGGCTCCTTATCTTCCCTCAGTCTCCACCTCCCTGTTTGTTCCAGACTGATGCTATGTAAACTCCCATGTGAGGAGCACCTGCTAACACTGACAGAAGCCCAGGACCCGAGTCCTGTCCCTTTCTACCTCACTTCTCAACTGCCCACAAAGGCTATTGGAGGAGTATACATGTTCCTGGGTGCCAGTCCCTCAAGTCAGTAGTGCCTGGTTTGTATGGAAGCATTCATTTCCTTAGCACTCGTCAGGTGTGAGAAGTCTAGACTCATTCCTGTAACACCCTGCAAGCACCCTCTTCTCTCTTCCCAGGTCTTTGCTGCTGTCAGAACTAAAACTTGGGTCGCTCTGTCAATAGAAACTTTAATCTACTACTAATTCACTTTTCAGAGTTCATCTAGAACATGTCGTCTTCCTCCCCACCCCTGCTTGCTTTTTATAGGTAGTGAGGTGCTGTGGTTATTCCGAGGACCCTCAGCACCTTAACACCTCTCTGACAGCAAGGTCAGGGTACCTTGTGCTATGGTTTCCCTTACTCATGCATGCCCTGTTTGCCATTAAGGAGATTTGGAATCCTTTGAGAATAGAACTGTTGGCTGAGAGAGAGTAGCTATCCAAAATTTTCTTGGTGCTAAAAGAAACTCAATATGAACAGCTGCTGAATGTTCAAGCCTACATGATGGGTATCTACCTTCCAGAGCAGCCTGCAACCCTGCACCTCACACTACCCACGTGGAAGGCTACTGGGGGGGACTCACCATTCCAGAGGAGATGCCTTTGGCAAACCTGACCTTCTGTTGCCAGGGGAACGGGTCCTGCAGGGTAGGAGAATGCCCGTAAGAGGAGTCCTTTCCAGCTCATGGTGTGGACTCCATAGGCCAATAGGTGTGCCATAGAAGCCTTCCAGTCCCTACCAGTATGCTATTTTGAGGGCAAACAAGGTCCCTCTGACCCTCAAGGTTCCAAGTGTTCTTCTGATAACCCACCAAGGCTCTTCTTGACTACAGGGTCATGTGCTCACCACATTGCGCAGAAAGTCCTTCAGCGTGCCCCCCTCAATGTACTCTGTCAGCAGATTCAGCTTCTTGTCCTTGTACAGGACACCAATGAACTTGAGCACATTGGGGTGGTCTAGGCTTCGCATCACTTTCACCTAGGGAAGGAGGAGGGAGAGAAGAGCATCACAGAAATGAGGCCCGCCTCCCAGGCTTTGCGCCCTGGGCTTGCTGCTCTAGGGATCTAGGGCGGACGGGCCCAAGAGTGAGACAAGGGCTTGAGGTGCAGACTAGGAAGCAACACCTGGACCACTGGTGTACCCAACTACAGCCACCTAAGGTGGGAGGAGCAGTACAAACAAGATGTTCATGGGATGGGGTATCTGTTCCCTAGAGTCCCACTTCAGGGTGTTTGGTGGCCATTATAACAGCATGTATTAAACTGGTGTGTTGACACCCATCACCCCCATAACCTGAAGCTCATTCTTAGACTGGCTTGTACTGTCTTTAGTAAGTGTTCAGTAAACAGATGCACTGTAATTTAGAGGGGTCTTTTCTCTCAGTTATTTTTTCTTCCTTTGTTTTTGTTTTTGTTTTTGTTTTTTTTTGAAGACAAGGTCTTTCTATATATCCTAGACTGGCTTGGAGTTCACTATGTAGCTGAGGCAGGCCTCCAACTCAGAGATCGGAGGGTGCTGGGAATAAAGGTGTTATTATCACACCTGAATCTCCCCTCAGGCTTTAAAATAATGGTTGAGGGCTCAGGGTTTCAGAGCACTGGCTGCTCTTCCAGAGGTCCTAGGTTTAATCCCCAGCACCCACAGGGCAGCTCATAATTGCCTATAACTCTGGTCTCATGGGATCTGATGCCCTCTTCTGGTATGTAGATGTACGTGCAGACAAATCACCTATACATGTAAAAAATAAATAATGATAATAATAATAAACTTGTAAAAGAGTGACACAAAATAAACCAAGTTTTAAAAAAATAATAAATAGTGGCTGAAAACTAAATTTCTCTTTCTCTTCACCCTTTCTCCCCTAGCCTCACCCCCATTCCTGTCGTCCCCAGAGTGGTCATGTCCCATCATCCCTTCGTGCCCCTCTCGTCTCTTAATGGAACCCAGAGCCTTGTGCCTGCTGAGCTGGTGTTCTATTACTGAGTTATTCCCTAGCTCAATCCATATTTACTTATTTATATTTATTTTATATATGTGAGTGTTCTGCCTCCATGTATGTATGTGTACCTTGTGTGTGCCAGGTGCTGGAGAAGTTCAGTGTGGGCATCAGATGCCCTAGGACTGAAGTCACAGAGAGCTATGAGCCACTGGGTAGGTGCTGACAACAGAAGGGAGGCCCTCTGCATGAGCCATAAGTGCTCTTAACTGTTGAGCCATTTTTCCAGCCCTTCCCCACTTTCATTTTCTATTTTGAGACCATCTCATTATGTTGCCCAGGTTAGCTTTGAACTTCCAATCTTTGAGCAGGAATCCTCCTGACCTAGCCTCCTGAGTGGTTAGGGTGACAGGACGGGGCCACTGGGTCTCACAGCAAGTTTAAAAATCAAAACAAAAACGAACTTATTTGTAAGCTTCTCCCTTTTGCAATAGAAACAGCAAACTTCCAAGACCCCTACTTCACTTTCTTTTTCGAACAGGGTCTCCCTGTGTTGCCACATGTGGTCTGGGTTTGCTCTTGAGCTCATGTGAACCTCTTGTTTCAGCCCCTCAAGTAGCTGAGTGTAAGTCTGACAGACTCTTACCTCAGTTAGGAAAGTCTTCTGGGTTTCCTCGTCACAGCGGATTAGCTCCTTCATGACCATCACTTTGCCTGTGGCTTTGTGCGTCACCTACAGGAAGGGCACGTGTTAACAGGGCAGACACCAGAGATAACTCTGAAGAACTGTCTATGAAAACCTGTGGGCTGAGGGAGCAGATCAGTGGTAGAGAACTTGGCTGTCATGCTCAAGGTCCTGGGTTTGACCTCCAGCACCAGGGGGAAGAAAATAAGAAAGAAAAAGGAAAAAAATTCTTTGTACTGTCCTCCCATCCCTTGGAGGACAGACTGCCCGGAGATCATATGTACAGGACAGACATAGCATGGGGCAAGGAGAGCTCAGGAAGGAAATGAATCTTCTCCCCTAGAACACTGGGCATGCATAAAGGAAAGCCAGGACTCCAGAAAAGGAAGCCGGGAAGGACAGAAGGACACACTGCCAAGCCAAGCAGGGGCTCTGCTCATCCTGGGTGAACAGTCTGGGGACAGGGTGTCAGTACCGCAGACATGCACCAGGGAGCGGGGTGGGTCAGAGGTGAGCCTTCCAGCCCTGCTGCCTGGAAAGCAGACACACGCAGCTTACCTGACCCCCCCTCCCAGCTCTCAGCAGAGGATGAGGAGAGAAAGAGAGAAAGGTTAGTTCCTGAGCTCTGCGGGGTGGAAGGAGCCGTCACCTCGGACCGTGTCCCGCCCTGGGGCCTGTGAGCACCTAACATAACTTGACTGAACGGTGGCATGAGGGCCAGGGACCTGGATCCTAACCTGGGTTTCCAGAGCCACAAGCTCACTACAGCTATGCTGCTCTCAGGTGACTGTGGGGACAGGAAGGGCACAGCCAGGAAGGAAGGCCTGGTGTCCTCCGGGGTTGCAGTATGGCACTGTAAGGTGAACTCGGCATAAAAAGGTAAGAGGGCTGGAGAGATGGCTCAGCAGGCAAAGACTCTTGCTATACAAGCCCGATGATAACCAGAGTCAGAGTCCCAGAGCCCAAGAAAAGACAGAGGAGAGAACAGACTCCTCACAGCCATCCTCTGGCACCCACACAAACATCACACACACAATCAAACTTGTAAAGAAAAGGTAAATGAAGGAAGATGGTAGCCAAAGAGCATGGCACTGCTTCCTGTGCTCACCTTAATGGCCTGCCCGAAGAAGCCCTTCCCCAGGACCTCCCCATGGAGCAGGTCACAGGGCCGGAAGATCTGCTGTGAGGAGCTGCTGGAGCAGCGCAGGGATTCGGAGCGGCTGATGTCGCGGCTGAGGAGTAGGGGCTCCTTGGGGGAGCCGGGGCCAGGAGACCTGGAGATGCTGTTACTGCGCCTGAGGATGAGGGAAGGGTGAGACCAGGCAACACAACACAACAGGAGGCTCAGGAGTACCTAGTCTGGATGGCATCTCTGCAGGAGGGGGCTCTTAATTAGACAGATGTGCTACCTGGGGCCTGCAGACAGTATTTATCATGGTACAGATGCATTGAAGCCAGGCTTGGTGGCGTACCTGCATGAGTTCAAGGCTAGCCTGGTCTACAAAGTGAGTCCAGGACAGGCCTGGATAGAGAAACCTGTTTTGAAAAACAAACAAGCAAATAAACCAAAACCAAAACCAAAACCAAAACAAAAAGACCCCCAAACCCCAAAACATTGAAAATGGGAAAAATGGAGACTAGATGTGAAGTCTCTGCCTAGCATGTGTGCCACCCCAGATTCCATCCCTTGCACTGTGACGTGTAGGGAACAGGCTGGGGGGGGGGGTCAATGGGCCGAGCACTTCATACAACAATTAACTGGAGTCTACTATAGCTCATGATACCCCTGATATAACGGCACCGCAGACAGGAATCCACTACCTCCCACGGGTGCTTCATTCAAGGGACCACACAGTGACAGAAGGCTCCATCCACAAAAGAGGCAAATGGCATTTTAGATCCAATTTTGAGTAAATTTGTACCTGCCTATATCTTTTACATTTTAAGATAATAAACATGCATGGTTTTTATGGTAACGAAGCTGCTGTGCTTACATTTGCAAAAAGCAGCGCCAGTTACAGTAACGGCTGGTGACCACTACTGACTGAGGAAAGGCTGACCCTGTGTTGCTGCCTTTGCCCTTGCTTGGCTCACACTAACCACCCCCACAGCACACACAAAGTGAGCTCCCTTTTCCTGCATAGAGGCTCTTCAAGTTATGTGAACAGATCTTCAGCCACCCATACTTTCTCTTTTCCAGCCCCTGTCTGCCTTGCCTCTAACTCAGTCATACTGGCCAAGGCCAAGAGACAGTCAGGAACAATCAATCCGTGGGGAGGCCATGTTTCCAACAGCAGCTGGACAACCTGATTCAGCTCATCTGAGCAGGGAGTGGAGAAGTATCTGGCTCCTAGTTATTCTAACAGTTTATCCCATTATGGAGTGCTGTCCCCGGTACTGTACAACCATGTTCCTCTGCCACAGTTAACTCTTACAGAACCTCTCATCACAGATGCAGAAACACGGTATGAGAAAAAGAAAATGTTATGGATATCTCTGCCTGAGAACACGGGGCTCTTGACTCCAGTCCTCTACGTAGCCTCCTCAGGACTCACACACAAGATAGCTGTTGCCCTCCATAAGCTTTGCAGACTTTGGGTATGGTCTTAAAACCCCTGTATTTGACTGGGCACAGTAGTGCTTTTAACCCAGCACTCAGAAGGCAGAGAGGCAGGCAGATCTCTGTGAGTTTGAGGTTAGCCTAGTCTATAGTCCCAGAACAGCCAGGACTAATAGTAAGATCCTAACTCAAAAACAACAAAAACCAGATCCAAACAACCCCAACAACACCTTCTGTTTGTTCATCTCTCTCTCTCTCTTTTTTTTTTTTTTGAGATAGGGTTTCTTTCTGTGGAGCCTTGGCTGTCCTGGAACTCACTCTGTAGACCAGGCTGGCCTCAAACTCACAGAGATCCACCTGCCTCTGCCTCCTGAGTGCTGGGATTATAGGTGTGGCTACCACTGCCTGCCATTTGTTCATCTCTTTCTTCACCAGTTTTTGTACACTTACTTGGAATCCTATTTGTTTCTCTGTTTCTAGTTATGAGACCCACATTTCCTCCATGTTGGATTTTAAAGATTTTTGGCATTACAATTTCCTGTCTAGCTTGAGTTTAATGGAGCCCTATCTTCTGTTTTGGTGTGTGTCTTGTACACATGTCAGAGAGGGAGAGACAGAGCATGTATGAGTGTATACATACGTGTGTGCATTCGTGCACACATGCAGGGACCAGCGGAGGACATGAGGTGTTCTTTCCCACTTTCCTTCTTATTCCCTTGAGAGATCTCTCCCTGGACCTGGAGCTAGGCTGTCAGCCAGAAAGTACCATTAATCCCCCGTCTCCACTCCCCAGAGCACTGGCATCACAGGCACGTGTACAGCCAGGCCTGGCTTTTTACATGGGTACTGAGAAAAAGTTCTCCTGTTTGCTTAGCAGGTGGTCTGACCACACCGGCAGCCTGATCCTCCTTGTTCTGAGATAGCATTCACACTGTCCAGTCTGGCTTTGAACTCATGGCAATCCTCCTGCCTCAGCCTCCTGAGTGCTAACATTTCGGATAGAGCAATGCTTTTTTTTTTTTTTTTAAAGATTTATTTATTTTATGTATATGATTGCTTTATCTGCATGAACACCTGAAGACCAGAAGAGGGCACCAGATTGAATTATGGATGGTTGTGAGCCACCATGTGGTTGCTGGGAATTGAACTCAGGACCTCTGGAAGAGCAGACAGTTAGAGCAATGCTTTTTTTTTTTTTTTGGTTTTTCGAGACAGGGTTTCTCTGTGTAACAGCCCTGGCTGTCCTGGACTTGCTTTGTACACCAGGCTGGCCTTGAACTCACAGAGATCTGCCTGCCTCTGCCTCCCAAGTGCTGGGATTAAAGGCGTGCGCCACCACGCCCGGCTCAGAGCAATGCTTTTTAAAGCATTTTTTTTTAAAACTTTTTTTCGATAGAATCTCACTATGGAACTCTAGTTAGCTCAAACTCATGGTCCTCCTGCCTCAGCCTTCCACATGCTGGGATTACAGAAATGTGCTACCACACCAAGCTTTTGACCCTCTGGTTTCTAAGGAACCCTGGTAGACAGCTGGTTTCCATGTCTACACAGAAACTCTGTCTATGAACTGCGACTCCCACCCTGTGGTGTAGCTGGGTCACCACAGGTCTCATATCCTAACGTTGCTGGCCTCCAAAAACCAACATGGCCCCTGAGATAGACAAGAAACAAGACAGAGGTGTGACAGTAGCAGCACCTCAGAGAACGTCTCCTCAGTGTCCCCTCCTGATTCTCCTTGGTGTCCAGGGTGCTGAGCGTGAGAGAGTGTCCAGTATTCTGTATGTGGCGAGAAAGCTGAGTATCTAGCCGCAACTGGTCCAGGCGCTGGGGGACAGGGTCATGTTCAATCAGGAGCTGAAGTGTCTGGCTTGTCTGGTTAATTGCATCCTCCACCTGTGGTCAACAGCAATGTAAGGTTGGTTTCCACAAGCTGTTCTGCCTCAGGCCATGTACTGCCCACCCAGACAGTCTAACCACAGTGCAGCCAATGCTCGGTTTAGCTAGTGGTAGCCTCTAGCTGCCAGAGGTCACTCAATGCCCTCTATGTGGCATCTTGTTAGCTCCCCACCTGTCTGTTTCTACTGCCCTGGAAATTCGTTAGGTCAACCCAGAAGGTCACTAGTTGTCACAGGCTCAGTGCTAAGACTGGCTGATGTAGGAAAAAGTAAAGGCCACAAACAGACTGGACACATACTGTACCTCTTCCACTTGGAGAGTGCGGACAGGGGTTCCATTGATCTCCAGGATGCGGTCCCCAGGGTGGATGGCATTGCGGTTGTTGGGACTGATGTGCATCCGGTTGACCCTAAAGATGGGCAAGAGTTAAGGCAAGATGAAGGCATTCTACAAACTCACCTGATCACTTATACAGGGAAAGCTCACCAAGTCCCAGGCCCCAGTGGCCACAACAATCAAGGCCACCCACACCAAAGCATAATTTCCATCCCAGAATGCTCCTTTTCAATGAAGGGCATTGTCACTCACCTATTAACCTAAGCCAGAAAGAAACCTGGACATCGTCCCCATTTGGAGTTCACTCAGTTCCCTCCCTTTTTTCCCCACCCCCACCCACTTCTGAGAATCTTGCCTTCTCTCCATCACCATAGTTACCAACATCTCTCTCCTGGATCACTGCAGGAGCATCCTAACAGCTCTACACCTCTGGGTCTTTCCTCTCTCCTACCCAACCTCCACACCAGTGATCCTTTCAAATGGCAATCTGGTTACATTATCTTGCTGCTTAAAGCCCTTAATGGACCTACTGGACCTTCACAGCCAAGGCCTTCTAGGATTAACAGCCACTTGGGCTTCTCTCTCAACTTAAACACTCACAGACACCTGCCGTGAACACAATTTCCTCTCCTTTTACCTAATGAAGCAAGGGCATAGATCTCACCTTCTCCTGATTTCTTTCTTTCTTTTTCTTTTTTTTTTTTTTTGGTTTTTCGAGACAGGGTTTCTCTGTGTAACAGCTCTGGCTGTCCTGGACTCACTTTGTAGACCAAGCTGGCCTCAAACTCACAGTGATCCGCCTGCCTTTGCCTCCCAAGTGCTGGGATTAAAGGCGTGTGTCACCACTACTCAGCCAATCCTACAGCTTTCTGTTTATTGTAAATAAGTACTTGTGGTGTGGATCTGCCCTAGCATACACCTCTAATCCAAGAACTGTTTGTTGTAAACAAGTGGTTATGATGTGGCTTGAGCCCTAGAACACACTTTTAATCTAAGAGCTTCCTGTACACAAGATTAAATAAAGTTAACCCTAGGTCAAGAGGTGGAGCAAGAAATAAGATGACGGGGCTGGAGAGATGGCTCAGCAGTTAAGAGCACTGGCTGTTCTTCCAAAGGACCCAGGTTCAAATCCCAGCACCCACATGGCAGTTCACAGCTGTCTGTAATTGCTGGGAATGGTGGCTCACACCTTTAATCCCAGCACTCGGGAGGCAGAAGCACACAAGGGGATCTCTGCAAGTTCAAGGCTAGCCTGGTCTACAAAGTGAGTCCAGGAAAGCCAAGGGTACACAGAGAAACCCTGTCTCAAAAAACAAAAAACAAAAAACAAAAAAAAAAAAAAGAAAAAGAAATAAGCTGACAAGGATTAAATAGAAAGAATGACATTGAGCTGAGGGTATTTAAGACATTGTGGAGAAGGAATTGGGAGTTCTTCCTTTGGGTTTTCTCCTTCAGAAGGTTTTCTCCTTCAAGGCTTCTTCCTCTAGGTTCTTCTGAGCTTTTTAGCTCTGGGCTTTTTCCTCTAGGGTTTTCAGCTGAATGAGAAGATTAGCTGGGTGCTTTCTCTGAATTTCTGAGCTAGCAGGTTTTCACCACAGAATCTGATGCCTGAGTCTTCATTGGTAAAATCAAATGACTGGGATATTTTAGTTTTTTAAAACAACATAGTCTCTTCTCTGATCTTTGGATGAGATCCAAGGCAGCATCTTACCCTCTTTGAATCATGGGCCCTATTTTCTTCATCCTCCATTCATATATGCAACCAATCAAACAATGACCAACAACTTCCTATTAATGGCAGGCCCTTGCACACAGTCCCAAGCAAGACAAAGCTCCTTCTGTTGTTTATGTTGGAGTGGTGTCTTTTTTTTTTTTTTTTTTTTGGTTTTTCGAGACAGGGTTTCTCTGTGTAGCCCTGGCTGTCCTGGACTCACTTTGTAGACCAGGCTGGCCTCGAACTCGCAAAGATCCGCCTGCCTCTGCCTCCCAAGTGCTGGGATTAAAGGCGTGTGCCACCACTGCCCGGCTTGGAGTGGTGTCTTAATTAGGGTTTCTATTGCTGTGAAAGACCATAACCACATCAAGTCTTATAAAGGAAAATACATTTAAGTGGGGTGGCTTACAGTTCAGAGGTTTAGTTCATTATTGTCCTGGCAGGGAGCATATGGCAACACCCAGGCAGACAGACATGGTGCTAGAGAGGTAGCTGAGTGTTCTACATCTGGATCTTCAGGCAGCAGGAAGACATAGTGACACTGGGCCTGGCCTAAGCTTCTGTAACCTCAAAGCTCACCACCCACAGTGACACACTTCCTCCAGCAAGGCCACACCCCTAAGCATTCAAATATATGAGACTTTGGGAGTCAATCTTACTCAAACCATTGCCGGGGAGGACAGCTGACAATCAAGCTGATACACATTAATCAGGCCAGACAATTCCAAGGAGTAAACATTTGAAACCTGACACCTAAAAGCTGAGAAGGCAGCTTTAGGTGTCTAGGAGGAAGCAACCTGGGCAGCAGAAACATCAAGGGCCCAGGTCAGAAGGTGAAGGCGAGGACAGAGGCAGCTCTGTGAGTCCTGAACCCTGAGAGGATTCCCCATGGACTCTGACCACGAGCCTCTGCTGCTCTGCTCAAGGACTCACTCTTTCACTTGCACGGTGGTGGCATAGTTAGAAGAGGCGCTTTCCACAGACACGGAGAAGCCACGTCTGCACTCAGTGGTGGCCGGCATGCAGATGAGCGTGACGGAGTAGGGCAGCTGGTCCTGGACAGACTCGGTAGACAGCCTTTCAAACATGGGTGCCAGCACCACCTCATTGTGGCACTTCCCACTGCAGAGAGGAGCACAAGAGAAGCTGAGACCCCGTAGGGCCACCTGGAAGTGGCAACAACGCCAGTCTCGCCACTCCTCTCTTTGCTGTGAGTCTTGATGGCTCTGCGGAAGGAGGAGCCTAGGACTTAGGTGACAAGCTGGGACAGCCACAGAGAGAATGCTGGGAAGAACCTGGCCTGGAGGTGAGGTGGGCTGGGTTTTCTTGCTCTGCCTAACTCACAGTAAGAACCCTGCTCTAGACTCCTTTCCCCTTCAGGGCCCCAGGTAACTTCTTTTGTTAACCAAGACAGTTGGATAGGGGGATGTGGGTGAACTGTAGGGTCTTTCCTCTAGTGTGAGGCTTCTCCCAAGAGGGCACGTCCCAGCCATTCTCTCCCTCTGGAGGATCACAGGACAGAGAGACAGGCCAGGATGGAGGGCAGAGTGATGCCATCTAGCAGCCCCCAGGACACCACCCCACTTGCCTCCACCCAACTCCTACTGCTCCTGCCCCGGGTCCTGGCTGCTGTCACTGGGCAGGACCCCCGGCCGCATCTCACCAGTAGAGTGCAGCATGTTGCACCAGGGCATAGGCGTCTCCATCCTCAATGATCACCTTGCAGCTCATGCAGGCAAAACACTCTGGGTGGTACTTAAACTCCCCAGCCACCTGTGGGCAGACAGGAGGAGGAAGCAAGTTATTGCTTCTGTTAGAGTGGACACCGGGATTCATGGTGGCTGAGCAGCCTCCATCAGTGATATGCTGACCCCAGCCACCCCAGATTTCACTAATTCCAAGTCCAGATCTGCAGACCCAGTCAAAACCCAGTCTCTTAGTCCTGCCCTAGCGCTTCCAAGGAAGTGACAGATGGATGTATCCTGCCGTTTCTGACACTACAAAAAACTGTTGGCCTCAGTCATAAGAACATGTCCCCAAAGTAGTCACTGCTATGGCAGAGGGTCATGGTTCCTCCAGCACAGGACTGGTGAGTCTGTCCATGCTTGAATCCTGTTGCGTAGAGTAGCCATATTCTGTTAGTCCATTCTGGTTCCCGCTGCCCGATTCTCTGATCAGGACCTAGGCACATTCTCTTCTCAACCCGTCACACTTCCCTTTAAGGCTTTCATCGCACTGCACTGTTTTCTCCCTCCTGTCTACCCGTCCAGACCCAACCCAGTGCTGTAAAGTCCTTGAGGGCATAATAGACATTCTAATGCCAATCTGTCATGCGTTGTTTGAGCTCACTGAGAAACTGCCTCTGGAAGTGGGGCTGCCTGCTTCCACTTCAGACCTAAGCTTGTTTGTCTCAAACTGTCTTCCAAGATCCCTTGTCTGGAGATGGGCTTGCTTCCCTCACTCTGAGAGGGAGGGACGATTGGCAACCCCGCCCAAGAAGAACTGTGCCCTCAAGAACAGGAGGTGAAATCACTTGACAGAGGTTACTGTTGTTTATGGCGCGATATAAAAGTGCCTGCAGGAGGGCTTTATAGAGGCTGGTAATTCAGCCATTTCATGGTTATCCACGGAGAGAAAACTCAGTCAGGAACTCTGCCTCAACTTCCTGCCAGTTTCTGCTGGAGGTTGTAAGCTTCACCTGAGTGAAGGTTGTCATTCTGCTGGATGTTTGAGCCTCTGATCTGATGAGGCCATTCCAGTGGTGTGTGCCACAAGTTACGAAGCCTGATATGATGTCGTTTGCTGCAGATCTGATGCATCCTACCAGCTGCTACACTACTCCTGCATTTACTTTTGCTTGTTGTATGCTTAATAAACTCACTCGCTGGAAACCAAAACCACAGTTGTCATGGACGGTCCTGAGGATCATACAGAATAGAGGGAAGGCTAGACTGGTCTTTTAATGACAGACTCCAATAGCTGAGTGAATGATAAAGGACAGGCCCATGCTGAAGACCAAGGAGATGGACCATGGGGAACAGGAAGGGTTATAATGGACTATGAGGGTGAACAGAGGTGTAGAGCTCACTCACCATGGCGGGCCCTGTCATCAGCAGGGAGCACCCATGGCAGAATTCTCCAAACTTGGCCCAGTAGTCCTTATGGCAGTAGAGCTTCCCATCCTTCTCATAGTACCAGTTGGTGAGGGATTCCTGGCATTCTGAACACCTGTAAGTCGAGAAAAGAAATGCTATCGCATCTCCAGAACAGGTTGCCCAGCTGGTCCTTGGCTCCCAGTTTAGTGACAAAATGGACAGTCCTCCCTTCTTCCAAAGACAAGATGGAGCAAAGCTATAGCTTAGCGCCCTCGCAAGGAAAACTGCTTCTGAGTAGACAAGACTCCAGAAACCAGCTGTGCTGTGTTGGCTGGCCTCTGGGAGCAGGTGCTTTGAGTCTTGGATCCCAGTGAGAAGTTGTAAAGACCCAAGAAACCTACCCCAGAAAAACACACGTATAATGTAGGTGTAGGATGTGTGGGTATCTGTCAAGTCCACACATGACCCCAGTTAAGAACTAGACCAAGAGCCGGGCGGTGGTGGCGCACGCCTTTAATCCCAGCACTCGGGAGGCAGAGGCAGGCGGATCTCTGTGAGTTCGAGGCCAGCCTGGTCTACAAAGCGAGTCCAGGACAGCCAGAGCTACACTGAGAAACCCTGTCTCGAAAAAAAAAAAAAAAAAAAAAAAAAAGAACTAGACCAAAAACATCTCAATCACTCCACTTCAAAACCAAGTCACCACAGCATTATGACAAAAATGAAAACCAAACAAAACAGAGAAGCTATACAGAAAGAAGTTCGTCACCAGGCTCAGCATTAAGAGCAAGTACTGCTCTTGCAGAGGACCAGAGTTCTATTCCCAGCACTCCCCTTGTGCACAACTGTTTGTAACTTCAGCTAGGGGGCCGGGGGTCTAACACCTCTGGCCTATAATAGCACCCACACTCACATGTACAAACCTACACATAGAAAAACATTGTATAAACTGAGGACACAACTTCTCCAAGGTATGGTTGAGAGGAAGGTTTTTATTTTTATTTTTTTTTAAACTTTATTTTTACTTTGTTCATTGGTGTTTTGACTGTATGTACGTCTGTGTCAGGGTGCTGTATCCCCTGGAACAGGAGTTACAAATAGTTGTGCACTGCCATGTGGGTGCTGGGAATTGAACCCAGGTCGTCTGGAAGAACAGCCAGTGCTCTTAACTGCTGAGCCATCTCTCCAGCTCATAAAATTCTTTAAAGATACTTAGATTTGTTTCTTCTACACGTGTGTTTTGTCTGCTTGTACATATGCACACGTGTGCATGCACAGGTCAGAAGAGGTCGTCAGATCCCCTAGATCTACAGTCAAGAATGGCTGTGAACTAGGTCTGTGCTAGGAACTGAACTCAGGTCCTCTGTAAGCAACAAGTGTTTTTAACCATTAAGCCATCTTTCCCACCCCAATAAAACAAAATCTTAAAATTTTTTTTTTCAAAGTTCATCAGACAAATTCAGCATGTGGATGTGTGGTGGTTTGGGTAAGAATGGACTCTAGAGCTGAGCACTCGGGAGGCAGAGCCAGGTGGATCTCTGTGAGTTCAAGGCCAGCCTGGTCTACAAAGTGAGTCCAGGACAGCCATAGATATGAAGAGAAACCCTGTCTCAAAAACAAACAAACAAAACAAAACAGAATGGCCCCATAGGCTCATATACTTGAAAGCTTGGTCACCAGAGAGTGGAACCATTTGAAAGGATTAGAAGGATTAGGAAGTGTGTCCATGTTGGAGGAGGCATGTAGCTGGGGGTGGGCTTTGAGGTCCAGTCTCTCTCTCTGCCTGCAGATCAAGATGTAACTCTGAGCTACTGCTCCAGTGCCACTATGCTCCCCACCATGAAACTATAAGCAAGCCCCCAATTAAATGCTTTCTTTCTTTCTTTTCTTTTCTTTTTTTTTTTAAAGTTTAGGGACTTGTAAATGCTTTCTTTTATAGGAGTTTCTGGCTAGGCCTGGTGGCGCACACTTTTAATCCCAGCACTCAGGAGGCAGAGGCAGGTGGATCTCTGTGAGTTCAAGGCCAGCCTGGTCTACAGAGTGAGTTCCAGGACTACTCTGTGTAGCCAAGGCTACACAGAGAAACTCTATCTCGAAAAAAACTAAAAAAGAAAAAAAAAGTTTCCTTGGTTGCAGTGTCTCTTCACAGCAGTAGAACATTGACTAAGACAGTGAGTTGAAATTGGTTTCAACTTTTCTAAAGTTAACATAGGGGTGGGCAGATGCAGAGGCTTTTTGTTGTTGTTTGAGACTGGGTCTCATGGAGTCCAAGCCAGCTTCAAACTCTGCTATAAAACTGAAGATGACTTTGAACCTGTGGTCTGTTTGTCTCCATCTCCTGAGTGCTGGCATTATGCACATGTGTTCCATACAAATTTAGAAATTATTTTTGAGCTGGGTTTGGTTGGCACACTCCAGCACTCAGGAGGGAGAGGCAGGCAGATCTCTGTGAGTTAGGGGTCAGCCTGGTCTACATAGGGAGGTCAGTTCCAGGTCAGTCAGGGCTGCATAAACAGACCTTGTCTCAAAAGCAATATATATATACTTTTGAAAAAATGTCATACAAATATGTATTATACATTAAGCATATACCACAACTTCCCACACATGGTTTTATGAGGGGCTCAGACTCAGCCTGGAGCTTCATAAATCCTAGGCAAGCACTTTACCAACTGAGTCACCTGACCAGCCCAGCCCAGACACAGATGCCTTCAAAGTACTATATTGGGCTCACACATATGCTGGGTGGGTGTGGGTGTGTGCATGTTGGTCAGGCCAGCTCTGTGGAGCTGGTTATCTCCTTCCATCTTCACCTGTGTCAGGACTGATCAGGTCAGGAGGACTCTACCCACTGCACCATCCTTCTGGCCCCAGCAGAGGGGTTTTTGTTTTGTTTTAAAGTTAATTTTAGTCAGGTGATGGTAGCACATTCCTTTAATACCAGCACTTGGGAGACTAAGGCAGGAGGATCTCTGTGAGTTTGAGGCCTGTCCATTTTATGAGTTCCAGAACAGCCACATAGTGAGGCCTTGCCAATAATTAGATAGATACATAGACAGACAGACAGACAGACAGACAGGTAGATAGATAGATACATGATAGATATTTATTCCTCTTCCTTCCTCCTTTCACTCTTTTTCTGAGACAAGCTCACATTAGCACACGTAGGCCTCAAAAGCACATGTAGCCCCAGGACAGACTCCAACTCTCAATCCTCCTGCCTCTACCTCCCTGTGATAACAGGCTAGGCCACCACACCTTGACTGTTGTTGTCATTTGTATTTTCTCCCTCTCTCCTTCGCTGACACACTCTATTAGTTCTCACTACATTGGTCAAACTGGTCTCATACTACAAGATTTGAAAAACTCCATTTGACTGGAGCTGTAAATCTCAGATTTTGTAATTAGCCAGAGTTGTTCTAATTTTTACAATTTAAGGTTTTTTATAGTTTATTATACCATTTTTATTTAAATAGTATTAGCAGTATAAAATAAATAACTTTATTTTAAAGATTTATTTTACCAGTGTTTGCCTTCCTATGTGTCCGTGTACCATGTGTGCGCCTAGTGCCTGTGGGGATGAGAAACTGCCAGATAGCTGGCTAGAGAAGTCAGCTGGTACTGGGCACTGAAACCAGTACCTCTGCACGAGCAGTGAGCCATCATTGTGCCCCACAAAGAGCTTAAACAACAACAAAAAACCTTTAATTGTGATTTATACAGATATGTGACCTGCTTAATAAAGTTTGTAAAACTGGGTGTGGTGGCACACGGTTTTAATCCCAGCACTTGGGAGGCAGAGGTAGGTGGATCTCTGTGAGTTCAAGGCCAACCTGGTCTACAAAGTGAGTCCAGGACAGTCAAGGATACACAGAGAAACCCTGTCTCAACCCCCCCCCCCAAAAAAAAAAATCCTAGCTGTCACCTGGTTGGTTATTTCTGCTTCTCAATCAGTTCAGGTGTGTTCTCAATCTGCGTCCACATAAGCAGCGTCCACCTCCTTTCTAAGCCTCTCGGCACACACAGCTAAGAACCAGCCCTTGGCCACCCAGCCAATGTACCTCCTTCCTTTTAGACTTTTTTATTGAGATGGGTCTTACTATGTTGCCCAGCCTGGTTCTGGGCTCAAAAGATCTTTCTGCCTAAGCCTCTCAAGTAGTGGGGACTGCAGGCAGCCTCAACTGTTGGGGCTAGATTGCCTGCTGCACGTGGTAAGGGCTTTGTCTCATGGACACTGGCTCCGTTCTTGCTTCTCAGATGTCACATGGGGCAGCCTCTTGGTAGGGCTCCTGGCCCTGATGCTTACTAATTATGCCTGGGTAATATATTTTACTTCTCTGATCAGTCCCTCATCTATAAATAGACTGCTGTGAAAATTAATGAGACAATATATATAAATGCACAGTCGGCTTATATAAAAGGTTCAGTACAGCAGGGACACAATAAATGTTAACTGCAATTACAGGTGAAAGTTCACATGTCACTGGACAGTCACTGTACTAGTTAGGAAGCTCTGGACAACTTTCATTTATTATTATTATTATTATTATTATTATTATTATTATTGTTTTTGCTTTTTTGAGACAGAGTTTCTCTGTGTAGTCCTGGCTGTCCTGGACTTTCTTTGTAGACCAGGCTGCCCTCAAACTCACAGAGATCCACCTGCCTCTGCCTCCTGAGTGTGGGGACTAAAGGCGTGCACCCACATGCTTGGTCTTGTTACTGTTTTTTTTTTTTGTTAGTTTTGAGATCAAGTCTAGTCCCGAGCAATCCACTTGCCTCAGCTTCCCACCGTACCCAACTTGGACAAGTTCTTTAGGGACTTTTTTTTTTTTTGGGTTTTCAAGACAGGGTTTCTCTGTGTAACAACTCTGGCTGTCCTGGGCTTGCTTTGTAGACCAGGCTGGCCTTGAACTCACAGAGATCTGCCTGCCTCTGCCTCCCAAGTGCTGGGATTAAAGGTGTGCACCACCACACACGGCTCTTTAGGGACTTTTTTTGAGGCAGGGTCTTACTACAGCCCTGGCTGGCCAGGAACTCAGAGATCTCCATTTTCAAGTTCTAGTATTAAGGGAATTCATCACTGAGTCTAGCTTTCTCAAAAGCCTGGCTAGCTAGATGTAATTAACCCTCTATACATAGCCAATGCCATGGTCCTCCAGGGTCTAGCAGGACAGACTATTAACATAAAATCACAACTGATCAATATGCAGGCTTCTAGAGCCCAGTCCCAGCTGATGCATCTACAGCCCAACTCCTGCACCTATGGCTCAGGGCCCACTGAGGGGACAGAAGGACTGAAGGACCTGGAGGAACTAGAAGTTCAATGTGAAATTCTGTCTCCTAGAAATGTCAGAGAAATTTTACCCATGAAGTCTCACCAACATGGCTGCTTAAACAAGAACCACACCAACATGGAAGGAGGAGAGTTCACAAGGCAACAACGCTAGACAAAGAACTACTGGTGATACACTCTTCTAATCCCAGCACTCGGGAGGCAGAGGCAGACGGATCTCTGAGTTCAAGGCCAGCCTGGTCTACAGAGTGAGTCCAGGACAGTCAAGGATACACAGAGAGGGCTGGAGAGATGGCTCAGAGGTTAAGAGCACTGGCTAGTGCTCTTCCAAAGGTCCTGAGTTCAATTCCCAGCAACCACATGGTGGCTCACAACCATCAACAATGTGATCTGATGTCCTCTTCTGGCTGCAGGTGTGCATGCAGATAGAGCACCCATATACATAAAATAAATAAATAAATCTTTATTTAAAAAACAAAAAAAAGATGAGCTGGGCGTGGTGGCGCATGCCTTTAATCCCAGCACTTGGGAGGCAGAGGCAGGTGGATCTCTGTGAGTTCGAGGCCAGCCTGGTCTACAAAGCAAGTCCAGGACAGCCAGGGCTGTTACACAGAGAAACCCTGTCTTGAAAAACCAAAAAAAAAAAAAAAA
>CAJQZJ010031795.1:2265219-2279585 GCA_907164525.1 Lophiomys imhausi | reverse complement strand
GGATATACAAAGAAACCTTGTCTCGAAAAACCTAAAAAAAAAAAAAGAACTATGGAATACTGAAAGTGGGATATAGTCTTCCCTAGCTGGCTATCCAATATCAAATGACCAGCCCTGAAAACCTATACATAACAAGTAACATACGGTCTAAGCAGGTTGTATTTTTATATCTAGGAAAAAAAAGTAACAAAAACTAAAGAAAAAGAGGTCATGAATTTGAGAGAGGAGGGTGGTATAGGGGAATGGTTAGAAGAAAGAAAAGGGGGAAATGGTGCAATTATAGTCTCAAAAAAAAAAAGCCCGCTAAGGCTACAAAGAGAGAAAGAGAGAGAGACCCTGTCTTAAAAAATGCTGGGCAGTCGGCTGGAGAGATGGCTCAGCGGTTAAGAGCACTGGCTGCTCTTCCAGAGGTCATGAGTTCAATTCCCAGCAACCACATGGTGGCTCACAACCATCCATAATGAAATCTGGTGCCCTCTTCTGGCCTGCAGATATACCTGCAGACAGAACACTGTATACATAATAAATAAATCTTAAAAAAAAAAATGCTGGGCAGTGGTGGCACACACCTTTAACCTCAGTACTCAGGAGGCAAAGGCAGGCGGATTAAGGACAGCCTGGTCTATGGAGCAGGTTCCAGGACAGCCAGGGTCACAGAGAAACCTTATCTCGAAAAACTACAAGTAAATAAACAAATTAATAAGAAAAAAACAATATACAGCTAGAATGGTGCCCAAATAAATTAATGCATGTATGCAAAGGCATTTCACAAGGCAAGAACAGCATTACAATAACTTGCTGGGCAATGTAGATGTGTGAGACAGACACAAGTTGTCCTATGTCACCTTCCAGAAGAGAAGCTCTAAACCAAGCCTAACAACACAGGCTGAGAAGCCAGTGAGCACTGCTATTCCTGAGTGCATCACAGAAGTGGGAGGGGCAGACTGAAGCAGCAGTGGAGGGCTGAAGAAGCAAGACCTGGAACATGGAGTACCCATCTGCCCATGGGTGCTGTTCCTAGCCTGGGGCTTTTCTGTTTGATTTATGGATGCTATCAACGTCTTATGCCACGTCAGGCTCTTGGGAGCTGGGTGTGGTACAGAGATTATATGGCTATGAAGTATGATGAGCTCAGATTTAGGAGAGAGTTCAAGCTCCTAGGGCTTCCTTCTTGCCTCCCACCTCCTGACTTAATGCTCTTGGGTAAGCTTCCTTCCCTTCCATATGTGAAGTCCTTGAAAGTAGAGACGGGGTCCAGTTTCCTCTTGGTACACTCAACATCCAAGCCTAGGGCTAGGCAGAACAGGCCTTCAGTGGATGTTTTCAAACTGAAAATGGGGCACCAGTGTCGGGAAGCCAAGGTGACAGCACAAAGATCCCCTGTCATCAGGACCTGTCTTTCTCCAGTCTGCTGTTGTGAGAAGCTGGAGCAGGCATATCTACCTAACTGCAGGCCTGGGCTCTGTGACACCCTCACAATGGTATGTGCGCCACCTCAGGCCATGGGAGCTACCAGAACACACCCTCCTTTCTACTGCCAATATCCTGCTTTTGTTTGCTGCAAGTAGCTCTCGACAGGCAAGGGGACAGGCAGAGAAACAAGTGTAGGCATGCGGGAGACAGCCACACCAGCCTGCTGGGAAGCACACCTGGCTGGAGAGCAACATCACCGTTGCACATGTCATGGAATGTTGCAGAGGAGCACAGCCATGTGCATAAACTGCCACAGGTGCCTGAGAGTACAGCACGCACGGTGAGCAGCTGACAGCACCAGCTGGAGGTCCCCTAAGCTCTGTTTTTCCAAAGTACACAACAGGACTTTCAGGCCACCAGAGAATGTGAAGTGCTCACTTAGCTTCTCAAAACACCTGCTGATAGTGGTCCGACACGCAAGTGATGGAGCCAGGACCTGGATCTTTGTGGACGTGGCTAGGAAGCCATCTCTGTTGCAACGTGCCTCAGTGACACAGCATGTTTTAACTGCCAGCCAGGCTTCAGGACTCTTGTCTCCAATAATGAGGGGACAAGAACCATGACAGCTCATGTCTGAGTGTTAACCCTTCATGATGCCCCTCCCCTTAGCTCAAACAGTTAATGTAATCGTTAAATGTAACGTGAATATATTGGTACCATTAACTCTTCATTCATTCATTCACCCAGTCCTCCAGTAGTAGTGGCTGTTAAAGAGTCCAACATATACTGCGGAAATGAGGTACCATTCAAAACCAGGAGCCACAGCATTTCCCCCCACCCCAGCTTTCCATTTTTGAAAGCTTCAAGTGAAAGTCACAATCTGTTCCAGCTGCGGTCCCCAAAGCAACCTGCTAGGGGGCAGTAGTGGTGGGGGTCAGAAACAGGGACTCAGGTGCGGTCCCTTGTCTCCCGAGGATGGTATACAGAGCTAAACCCTCAGAGAGACACACAGGAGGCCACATGTGGAACTTACACCTAAAGGCACCCTTCAATGGCTCTCCTAACACGGGTCTGAGCACTTTGCTGACCTGAATCTGCAGAGAACGCATCCACAGTTTCTGATGTTCACACGTAACTGCCACCTTTCACGGAAGCCAGTTACTTAAGGACCAGGAAAGTTACATGAGGTGAAATGCTCCATGTGATGCTTACAGCAGGTTCCCAAGAAGTGTTCATTTCCTTCCTTCTCCAATTTGGGAACAGCAAGGGCAGATGGAGATGGACCCTCTTCCTTCCCATGCCCAAGGAATATGGGTCTGCTTGTTAGATCTTACCTAGAACTAAGCAGGCTTCTCAGGAGAAAAGGAAGGCCCTAAAATGAGTTTTGTATGGAGCTTTCGCAATCAGGACCTTTACTGCGCATTACAACATGTAAGGATCCACAGGCAAGATGAAGTATTGAGAGAAGACAAATGACAGGCCCCACCTTCACACACATCCAAACCCACAAGACCAGTGTTTACAGGTACGCCCCTAACCCGCGGGGTAAGGGAGCTGAAGAGTCATCACTTCGGTGGATTTGTGCGTATTAAACCACGAGCCCTCCCATGTCCTGGGGAAGGCTGGGCTGGATGCTCTCCATAAATCTCTCTGAGAAACAGCTGTGGCTGCTACTGTTACCCTCTCTTCTTTCTGAGTTTGGACTAGGCTGAGAAGGAGAAAAAGAAGCTACAGAGCCTGAGAGTTCCACAAAGTAAAGGTGGCCAACTTTCCTCCAGGGCCCACAAGGGTAGCTATGACAGGGGCCTAGACACTTGGATCCACCACCACACACCCCTCTGTTGCTTCTTCCTACAGACCCTGTGGATTGAAATCATCTGCCCAACCCTATAGTTCTTGTGGAGTATGTTGCTAAGCCGTTTTTTACAAAACGACCCGTAACAAGCTTCTGCTCAGCAAGAAGGAGTACATGGAAGAGCGGTGCCATCAAAGCTGAGGGCTGGCAGTTCATGTAATTTGTGCAGGGGGAAAAGTACAGAGGTCTGTGTGCCTCTGAGTGTAGCCAAACAAGTTACAGTTGGGAGCCACTCACCTGGTCCAAGCCCTTCGTTTTCAGACACAGTCTCAGAAGGCTGGCCCTGCCAACGGTCACTGCTAACTTACTCTGTACACTGGGGAACATACTTCAATGACAAGAGTTGCTCCTGATAAGTGTGTGGATGCTCTGGCTTCACTAGCACTAGACGAATAGACCACTCCCTCATTTACCTGTTCTGTGACTTCAGTTTGAGATGTTCCTTTATGTGTGAGGACCAGGATTACACCTTGCCACCCATACCAGGGGCAGCCAGGGAAGTCGACGTGCCCTCTGCTGGAGTGAGGCTTGGCAGGCAGAGGGGTATACAGGGTACAGAAATGACATCCTTCATCCCCGTCTCCCTCTTTTCCCATCACATGGTCACGCCTGATCATGTCCCATGGAATCTGGTTGCGTCACCTTTCTTGCAACCACAGCCCTAGAACTCTTACGGACTTTACTCCTCCAGAGGCCCGAGGGTCAAGGACTTAACTAGTTTGACAGAGTCCAGGAAGTCTAGTCCCTGCATTCTGTGTAGGAACAAACAGACCTCAGGAAGGGACAGACACATGGTCACAGAGGAGCACATGACCAAGGACCGGGCTGATGAGAGGCAGCTTTATGACCAGGTAGTGATTTAGTCAGGAAGCTTGGAAGGCAGAGTCCAGGGGGCCCCTCCCCCAGGGCACAAAGCCCTGTGTGCTGGCTATCCTTTAGGCAGTAGCTTCAGGAATGTGGCCTGTCGTTTGGGAGAGGGCAGAGGGTCTGCTTGAGTCAGTGCCCTTTTGATTCCAGCTGGGCAAACAGCCACTGGGGGGAATGGAGGTGAGGTCATCAGGTTTCCCACAGAGGCTGTCGTAGAACAAGACAAAGGTCTGTTGGACCTGGGAGGCCCTGGGGACCCGGGTCTCTAATGTTCATTACCTGCTCCAGCCCCAGAAGTGTCACGGCCACAAAGATTAAGCGGGAAACATGGTTCCTGATCACTAAAGAACAGCCCTTCCCCCAGAAGATGCCTCCTCAGGACTTAGAGGAAATCGAGGACCTGAACAAGTGGCTACTGTGACACTCGGCATTCGGATCCCACGTGGTGAAATCTAACTCCTAAACTCAACATCAACTTCCTTCCACAATTCAGAAAAACAACAACAAAAAGTCTTCAAGAAACCTGGTAAACCATCCCTTTCTGTTCTGATGGGGAGGAAACCTGAGGAGGGGCATGTGAAGGAGAAGTGGACAGAGTCCCCAAAGGGCAAGAAGCTCCAAAACCAGAGCAAGTCAGCAGAGGAGACCTCGCCTGTTGCCCCGCTGAGAGTGGTAGCTTTATCAGTGAAGTGAGGCTACATAATCTCCATAGGCTTGACAGCTGGAAGGATGAAGTGCCTAGCAGGACCACCGCTGTAGCCAATATCCAAGGCCAGCCCCCCTCTCGGCCTACGTGCTTCCCACCACTCTACAGGGGCCCGCCAGTCATTCACTGAAACCTGGTAGCTGCTCTTCTGCCCCGGGGACAGCCACAGATTACTATCCTTGTAGTGAGATCTGGTCACCAAGTTGGGTTGGGGAGAAAAATTCAAGTAGGACTACTGGTGAAGGGGAGTCAGCTCTCAGAAAAACAGGTTTCTCCCAAAGAATAAAAACAAGCCCCACCCCAGGCAGGAATGGCTCCATTCAAGAAGGGACCCAGAGGGCCAGAAACCCCCTGGGGAGTTTCTCTTGAAGGTGGGGTGGGGCAGAGGGCAAAGACAGGCAGGTCAAGGAAGAAAGTTTCCACGCCTCCCCATGAAAGGCCTCACAGAGAGCCCCTACAGATGAGCAGATCTGAGGGCTGAGAAACCCTTCAAGGCCAGGCAAACTGCTTGCCGTTACAGTGCCTACTGTGTACCAGGCTGCTACCCACACCCAGCCCTCCTTGCCAGCTTTCAGTTTGGCAAAACCTGCCCATCCTGCTTGTTGGGACAAATTCCTGGGCAGGCAGCATGGCCTTTAGGTAAGACGTGAGGGATACAGAATGGCACCCCATTTGTGCTTTCCCCAGAAGCAGTAACACCAAGGTGTCTTGTTAGGAAGGGAAGCCCGGGCTCCCCAGGACCTTCTTTCACCTCCCCATTTACAGGACATCGGAGTGTCCTTTTCCAGGACGATTCTGCTCTAGTATAAGCTCTTCTGCAAAAACCAGGAGTGAGTGAGGTCAGAGAACAAGGAAGACTTCGGCCTTCCCTCAGGACCAGGGTCCAGGAGAGGGGATGAGGAGGAGGGGGGCTCGGAAACCAACTCACCTAAAAGGATCTCTGGAGGTGAAGTAAGCCGGGACAGACAAGTAACTCCCCATCTTCTTCCCACACCAGATAAACAGGCTCAGCTGCAAACCCGTCTGGGAGTGCCTCAGGCTGGCTGCAGGCGGCCACCATGACAGGCGGGGTTCCCGGCACCTTTGGTTGGAGCCGGTGCTCACCTCTGCCTCCGGAGCAGCAGGAGAGAGAGGACTCGGGGCCCCTGGTACCCAGGCAGACTCCCGCAGGGGCGCATGACTGGTGTGTCCTCCCTCCCCAGTTCTCGGGAGCTCCGTGGCCCCTCGGGGCTCCCGGAGAAGCACCTCTCTTCAGAGCCTAGAAACACACGGGCATTTTGGGGAAGGGGCCGGTGACTAGCTAAAAATGAGATGCTGCTGTCAAGTTAGTCCCGTCCTTCAGTCCCACCCACCCTGAATGAGGGAGGGAGGAAGAGGAGGGGCTCGGGCAGAACCGAGGTGTGTGGTTGGAGCAGCTGTTAGGAAACAGTCCTCGCAGCAAGGGGTGGAGCCGGGGCGGGAGCGAGGCTGCAGGCAAGCGCGGTAGACAATTAACTGGAGCTGGCCGAGCGTCCACCGCACAGCCCAGGGCGGGGCGGCGCAGGAGGGCCCACGCAGGAGTCCAGATGTCATCAAACTGAAGAGCTGCCTACAGGAGCACAGGATACCAGCCTCGGCAGAGCTACACCCACAGGAGTGGGGACCCTCCAGCTGGGAAGGCCCCTCCCTAGAAACATCCTCAGCTCTGGGCTGGTCACTGTTCTCTCCTGGCGTTGGGGGCTCCCATCCATTTACTCCCTTTGCCTGGTCTGGGGACAGCCTCAAGAGGCTGGCCACTTCCACTGCCACTTCCACAGCAGGGCTGTGCAGCTGATAAGGAAACCAGGCCCAGAGTATGCACCTCGGTGTGACTCCTATTATATGCTAACTGATTCCCCTGAGATGGAATTATCCCCCACTTTATTAAAGTCTAGGAAAGTGAAGTGGCAAGAGATCAGTGACTCACTGATGGCCAAAAGCCAATGAGTGGCCAGGCTGGGATAGCCAGCTTCATTCTTTGTCCTTTCACTGGTTCCCATAAGCTAGCCACTGATCCCAGCAGGCAGTGGTGTTTCTTCCACTGTGTCTGTACTAGTTAGGTTTTATTGTCTTTTTTTTTTTTTTTTTTTTTTTTTGGTTTTTCAAGACAGGGTTTCTCTGTGTAACCCTGGCTGTCCTGGACTCACTTTGTAGACCAGGCTGGCCTCGAACTCACAGAGATCCGCCTGCCTCTGCCTCCCGAGTGCTGGGATTAAAGGCATGCGCCACCACGCCCGGCGTAGGTTTTATTGTCAACCTGAGAAAGGGAAACCTCAGTTGAAGAGTTACCTCAACCAGACTGGTCTGTGGCCCCTGTCTGTGAGGAGCCATCAGCACTGATGGCTGATGTGGGAGGGTCCAGCAGGTGAGTCTGGGCTATATAAGAACGCTACCAGAGGGCCACGTATGGTGGCACACGCCTTTAATCCCCACACTTGGGAGGCAGAGGCAGGCAGAGCTCTGTGAGTTCAAGGCCAGCCTGGTCTACACAGTGAGTCCAGGATAGCCAGGATACACAGAGAAACCCTGTCCTGAAAAACAAAACCAAACAAAACATCTAACAGAAAATGAGCAAGAGCAAGTACTAAGTAAGCAGGTTTCCTACATGGTTTCTACTCCAGGTTTTTGCCTTGAGTTCCTGCCCTGACTTTAGTAATGGACTCTTACCTGGAAGTGTAAGCTGAAATAAACCCTCTCCATCCTGAGCTGCTTTTGGTCATGGTGTTTCTCACAGCAACAGAAAGCTAGCTAGGATAGTATCCAATGGTAACCACGCTTCTTAAACTGGAAAAACAGACAGGCAGAAGACACAATGATCTGCGTGCCCAGGAGACTGGCAGACCTAGATATCTGGAACAGGAGCACACCTCAAGACCCCCGGCTGTGGGGTGACCAAATCAGAGCCCGAATGGAGAAGGTCTCCTCTCCCCTAGTCTACAGGGCTATACTAAAGGAGACTAGGTAACTATCAGATCTTGATGGACAAGATGACACAGGCTCTTTCCCAGCAGGTATACACACCTCCCCACTAGGAAAAGCCATAAGTCACCCAGCAGCTGCTATCTGTCACTGTAAGGTGTGACAGTAAAGTCCACAAGAAAAGTGATCCCTGGGTTCCAGGGAATGTTTTCCCATTTCTTCAGCTGGGTATAGAGACCGCGAGTACGATAAGAGAGACAGATCTGTTTCCTGACAATGGACATTTACTGAGCATGTAGTATGTTCTAGACCCTGTGTTAAGTGCTCACCATATATTCTCTATCATTTTTAAATGGTCTGTCTGTGTACAGCACACATGTTATAGCCACTGAGCAGATGACAAAACCAAGGTCTGAGGGGTTGCTGACAGCTTGGAAACAAAACATCCTGTCAGCAGTAAGGATGGATTTCAACCTCAGTAAGAATGCTGCTACTGTAGGGCCAGAGCGCTTTCTGTGAAGGGTTAGAGGACACACACATTTTAGGGTCTTACAGATCCTGTTATAGCTAGTCAGTTATTCAACACCAGAGCATCCTCAGTAAAACAGAAACAAATAGATGTGGCTATGTTTCAATAAAACTTTATTTGTGGACACTGATATAATTTTAATGTGTCATGAAATTGTCCTTGGCTTTTTTGTTTGTTTACCCCCTCAACCGCTAAAAAATGTACAAATTAGCCAAGTGGTGGTGGCGCATGCCTTTAATCCCAGCACTCGGGAGGCAGAGGCAGGCTGATCTCTGTGAGTTCAAGGCCAGCCTGGTCTGCAAAGTGAGTCCAGGACAGCCAGAGCTGTTACACAGAGAAACACTGTCTCAAAAAACCAAAAAAAAAGTACAAATCAGAGGCAGTACAGAAACAGGGTTTAAAAATGGCTTTGAGTCGGGCAGTGGTGGCACATGCCTTTAATCCCAGCACTTGGGAGGCAGAGGCAGGCGGATCTCTGTGAGTCTGCAGCCAGACTGGTTGATTTAGAGTTCCAGGCCAGCCAGGCTGCATAGTGAGATCCTGTCACCAAGATAAAATAAAATAAATTTTGGCATTTGTACTGGATACTGAATTCAGGGATGTCTATCTACCACTGCAGACAACACTCTAGCTCTGGAAGCGGTGGAGGGGAGTGAGAACTGGGTGGGCACTTAGCCTGCACCTCAATTGCCTGCGACACTGTGAATGACAGCTAACCACCACTATTTGTTAGAGTCATAGCCCCCCCCCCAACACCTTTCTTTACAGGGGAAGGAACTGAAGTACACAGAGCTTAAACTGCTTACCTGAAGTCATCTCACTGAACAACCAGGAAGGGAAGCCAGGATTTGAACCTAAGCTAGGACAGTATAGGCTGTGCTCTACCATGTTGTACCTCGAAGTGCAGCCTGGGCCCAGAGCCAGACTGTCTGGGTTTGAATGCAACAATGTGCGGCCCTTAAGCCGTTGGCATTGAGTCTGGAACACATTAAGAGTTGATAAATGTTAGCTGTTAATATCATTAAGACTACTACTGTTCAACTTCTGCGCTAGCTATGTGGCCTTTACAAAGCCCCTGCCTGTCTGGGCTTTGGGTTGAGTCTCTAAATAGCTTGCAGCCTCAACATTTTTCATTCCCTATGAGGTGCTGGTGGGCTCCCTGTTTTCCTGGGGTCTCGAGCTGAGATTGAATCTCTTGAGCCAGCCATGAAGGAATCAGGATCTTGGCTGGGGGCCACACAAGAGCCACAGGGGACTAAGATGGAGTGGAAGGGAGGTAACACACAGGACACCGAGAGACTTTCTCCCAGCCACAGAGTCAGGATGTACTATGCTCCTCTGTAATGTGATCAGGCAAGGAGTGAGCCCCTATTTAAATCTGGAGCTAACATCTAATTGCACCCTTTGATTTCCATCTGATGAACGGAGTGTAGATGGAAGAAATGCAAGGCACAGAGGCCAGGCCAGGGAGCCCCTGAGCATAACTCTTTTTGACACTTCACAGAGCTCTGCCGCTCCAGTGGCTTCGGGCTGCAGTGAGTCGGTGTCTAGGAATGCAGGCAGGAGGTTGCAGGCTTTCTCTTCCCACTCGCCTTATGAAGGACTTGGTGGGTGGACCAGTGGGGAACTAATAAGAGGATTTTTCAGCGCCATGTGAATACCTCTCGCGGAGATGCAGCAGCCATCTCCCCCATATTCTGAGCATGTGAATGCCTCTCGCGGAGATGCAGCAGCCATCTCCCCCATATTCTGAGCTGAAACGGAAGCCCCTCCCAGGTGGAATCTATCTGAACCCCATAAATCTGGCTTTCAGGAGGTGCCTTTAAAGGATTGATCAGCAGATGTAGGGAATGGCTAGCTACTTAGATACTGTGATTCCTGTAGGCAAACTTCAAAGGGTCCAAAGCACACAGGAACTGGGGGTGACAAGTCACACTGTGGGTACACTTTCCCCCTCTGTCCCAGGAAAGAGAACTGCACTGACAGGTCCAAGGAGCAGCTGGGAGAAGATACAACAGTCACACATGCCCAAGGCAACTGCAGGGACCCTGGGATTGGCAATTATAGCTCGACTAAAACGGCAAGATGGTGCTAATCTCCTCTACTTTTCGCAAATTGGAAACAACGGCCCAGAACCAGATAAGACTCCAAGGTGCGTGCTTTTAGGACAGGTTGGAGAACAGCTTTAGTGGTGACAGCTCAAAGCAATCATCCTTGCCAGCAGTGCTGGATGAATGAATCGCCCTGGCCTCTGCCTGGACCAAAGCTCTGAGCAAAAGACGGAAGTACTGGGACCTGTGTTTGCGGCACGAGGCCCTCTGCTGGTGGGGAGGACGCCGCGCAGGGAAAGGTTGCAGCTCGCTGTCTTTAAACCCTGTTGGGGACTACTGGGCAAACTACCACTGGGTCATATATCTGTGGGTTGCCCCCCACCCCGTTTTTCCCAGACAAGGTTTCCTCTGTGTAATAGTCCTGGCTGTCCTGGGCTTGTAGACCAGGCTAGCCTTGAACTCACATAGATCCACCTACCCCTGCCTAGAGTGCTAGGATTAAAGGCGTGCCAGATGTGAACTGCCATGTGGGTGCTGGGATTTGAACCCGGGAACTTTGGAAGAACAGTCAGTGCTCTTAACTGCTGACCCATCTCTCCAGTCCCCTCTTTTTTTTTTTGGTTTTTCGAGACAGGGTTTCTCTGTATAACAGCTCTGGCTGTCCTGGACTCACTTTGTAGACCAGGCTGTCCTCGAACTCACAAAGATCTGCCTGCCTCTGCCTCCCAAGTGCTGGGATTAAAGGCGTGCACCACCACAGCCTGGCCCCTCTTTTTTTTAAAGAAAAATTTAGATTTTGAAACAGGATCTCACAATGTAGGGAGGCTGGCTGGCCTTGAACTTGTGATCCTCCTGCCTCAGCCTCCTAAGTATCTACAACCACAGGTGTGCATCATCATGGCTGTCTGGGGACCTGCCTCTGAATCCTTGGCGCTAAGCATGTCTCTCTCATCTCTGCTCCCACCTCTTCAGTTCAGTTTCTAGACTTTGAAAATACCTAGAACGCTTAAAGAATGTCTGAACAGTTTATGTCAATGTGACACAGGTACAGTTATCTTAGAGGAAAGAACCTCAGTTAAGAAAATACTGCAACTGGGCGCGGTGGCGCACGCCTTTAGTGCCAGCTCTCAGGAGGCAGAGGCAGGCGGATCTCTGTGAGTTCGAGGACAGCCATGGCTACACAGAGAAACTCTATCTCAAAAAGAAAACAAACAAAACCAAACAACAACAAAGAAAATGCCTCCATATAATCGGGCTATAGGCAAACCTATAGGGGATTTTCTTAATTAGTGACTGATGGTGAGCACCTAGCCCATTGTGGGTGGGGCCCTCCCTGGGCTGGTGGTCCAACGCTCTATAAGAAAGTAGCTTGAATAGCCGGGCGGTGGTGGCGCACGCCTTTAATCTCAGCACTCGGGAGGCAGGTAGATCTCTGTGAGTTCGAGGCCAGCCTGGTCCATAAAGTGAGTCCAGGAGAGTCAGGACTATTACACAGAGAAACCCTGTCTTGAAAAACCAAAAAAAAAAAAAAAAAAAGGCAGGTTGGGCAACAAGTCAGTAAGCAGCACCTTCCATGTCTCTGTATCAGCTCCTTCCTCCAGGTTCCTGCCCTGTGTGAGTTCCCTGGCTTCCTCCAGGGTAAGCCAAATAAACCCTCTCCTCCCCAACTTGCCTTTGGTCATGGTGCTTCATCACAACAACAGAAACCCCAACTAGAACACCAGAGGCCTTCCCTACATGCTTACCTGCTTCACCTTTGGAGTAGTGCAACAGAAAGCAGGAACGTGGGAGCATGTGCTTTCTGCCACATACAGAGTTCTCAGCACAAATCCCTCTCATTCCCCCACCCACCTCCGAGTGCCCCAGTGCTGTCATCCCACCAAAAAGCCTGGCAGGGACACTGAACCAGGACCTGAGGCTGTCGCTTTAATTACCTCACCGGATAGGCTGCCTTGACCACGTCCTGCCCTGACCACTAGGGCAATAAGCTTTCTTCTATACATCCCCTTGGATGCTCCCAAACCTCTGCTCTTAGCTCCCTCCACAGCCTCCTAGGCCTGCACCTGGCATCGTGCTGTGCCTTCTCTTTTCCCTCACCCAACCATAATGGAACACTCACTCTCTTCTAGGAAGGGTTTCCGCGACATGTCCCCATGCCCATCACACTTAAACGGGGTCTGTTTCCATGCCTGTCCACTGCCATATCATACCATATTTTTGGTTGTGAGCCTGGCTAGGTTAAGCCATCTCTCCAGCCCACATGACTCTAGACTCTCCCTGTGAGCGACTACAGTCCTAGAGGAGGGATAACCAACATCTATAAAGCATTTTCAGTTCACAAAGGATTTTAGTCCCTCACATTAAGTAGGACAGGGCAAGCCAGCCCAGAGATGTCAGGCAATCCATCCAAGTTTACCCTGGTGGGAAGTAGTAAAAGTAATGTCTGCTGATCTAAAATCCCAAGGCTTTCTTTCTTCTATACAAACCCAATCAAAGACTTGGGAATCCTGCTTCTGCAACTCAGGGCTGCACTGATAGATACGCTAAGTCTTGGGTCATGCTTTCTGGTTTCCTACATTTGTACAGTGAGGATAAAATGAAATCTGATTTCTGGGATATCCCTGAGAGAGTTCCCGAGAACTAGAAATATCAGCTTGCTGCAGAGCCCAAGCAGCTGGCTCCTTCACCAGGTGTTCACTGCCCACCTTGTCCACCTGCCTGGAAAACAAAACACAACAAAACTGGGCCAGCCAGCCACTTCTATTTCTAGGTCAATAGCAGATCCTCATCATCAGACAGGCATGGAGGCACCAGTCATTAGACTCAGGGTATCAGCACACTCTCCCTTTTCTCTAGAGTTACCAACAATGGTTCCATCACTGGATACTCTTTCCCATTGCCCTCTTTCATTGCGTTAGAGTGATTTTTTCCCACACTAATAATTTGGACACATGATATAACAGGGTGGTGCTATTGTACATTATGGGTTTCCTATCTGCCATTCCCAATGTCTACTTAGGTTCTACGCAGAAGCCAAGCTGTATTCTCCTTTTTTTCCCAGTGATAGCTGATTGGTGAGATGTCTCAGTCAGGACTGGTGGGACAATGGCTTGAGCCCAAGAGGTCACAGTTAGCTTGGGCAACCTAACTGCACTCCATTCCCCCACCCCAAAAGATGGGTGCTCTACAAGTAGTGGGCATTTAGTTTTCAGACTAGAAAACACTTATGGAGTTCCATGAGCCAGATGCAGAGGTAAGCTTGGTATGCATGCACATACTCTCATTAAATTTCTCACTGTAATGGGTAGCTGACTCCTTTTTTGGTGGGGGAGTTGTTTTGTTTTGTTTTATTCAATGCAGGGTTTCTCTGTGTGGCCTGGCTGTCCTGGACTCACTATGTAGGCTGGCCTTGAACTCAGTAATACCCCTGCCTCTGCCTCCTGAGTGCTCGGATTAAAGGCGTGCACCACCACCGCCCAGCTTGCCACCTCCTTTCTACATATGAAGAAATGAAGGTTGCTTTCCAGTTGAAAAGGTTGTTCAGAGTCTCATGAATAAGAACTGGGAGGGCTGGGATTTAACTTGAGTGTCTCAAGTCCAGATCCAACAATCTGAAGTTGCTGCTGACAGCTGTTCTGTACTTGCTTCTTGGTCACAGTGGTATTTTTCTTTTTTTTTTTTTTTTTTGTTTTTCGAGACAGGGTTTCCCTGTGTAACAGCCCTGGCTGTCCTGGACTCGCTTTGTAGACCAGGCTGGCCTCGAACTCACAGAGATCCGCCTGCCTCTGCCTCCCAAGTGCTGGGATTAAAGGCGTGTGCCACCACGCCCGGCTCACAGTGGTATTTTTCAAGGTGTGGTCCCAGGAACAGCTATCCTGGACTCCACTGGGAAATGAAGGTATCCCTGGCACCACCCAGGCACACAGCACCAAAATTTTTGAGGGTGAGAATCTGAATTTTATATTATTATTATTATTCACTTTTTGAGACAAGGCAGGGTCTCTCTGT
>CAJQZJ010031795.1:2242393-2255219 GCA_907164525.1 Lophiomys imhausi | reverse complement strand
TTTGAATGCCATATTCTGCAGATCTCTTGAGGTTTTTGAAGATGCCCTATCTATCTCTTATATTTAGATAAGCAAATATTGCTTGTCTCTTAGCAACTTGATTTCTGAGTAGCTTAGAAAATAACTGTGATAGACTGTCATAGTAACTAACAAAATGACACGTTTTCATGACTATTAGTTTCCGTTTCTTAATTATCCTAAACAGTTTATGTCTCAAACCTACATTTTAAACATGGCCTAGTGGCTCTGAAACATATTGAAGACTGAGAACATTGTTTACTGTCTCCCAGGCACTCGTCTGTTTGATTTCATCTTACACTAACCCTAGAAGTGGACAGAAAAATCACTGTCATCCCCTTCCCTGCAAATGAGAATGTATAGCTAGATGGTTCATTTTATTCTGAAGGCTGCTTGGTCATTGTCAGGGTTAGGGTTGCTTAAGGCTTGACTTACTGGGGACTTTCACCTTCCTGACGCTGCTATTACTCATCTGAAACTCCACGGTGGCTGTCTCCCTCTTTTTTCAATGGCATTATATGGAAGATGAGTTTAGAAGACATGGCCATTCTGTGTAAGCTGGAGCTGCATCTGTAACTCAGTGATACAGCTCTTTTCTAGTATGCACGAGGCCCTAGGTTCCATTCCAGCAACACATCCATGCGCACACATGCAAGCTCAAACAAATGCAAACTGCCAACTTCAAAACCAGCTGTTGCTTCTACAAGAGTCAGTCACCGAGGGAGTGGAATAGTGGACCTCTGATCCAATCACAGATGTTTCAGAACACTGCCAAGAAGGCTGAGCCAGAATGTTTTGTTTTTCGAGATAAGGTTTCATTGTGTAACCCTGGCTGTCCTGGACTCATTTTGTAGACCAGGCTGGCCTCGAACTCACAGAGATCCGCTTGCTTCTGCCTCCCAAGTGATGGGATTAAAGGTGTGTCTCATTTCCACCTGGCTCCCCTAATTTCTATTTATCTATTTTTTCAAACATTGGTGAAGGGATCTCTTATGTATCATATGAATGTAGCAGCTGTCAACAAAAGACCTACGGCCTATAGGAAAAGTCAGAGCAGGAAGTAGGATGTCTGGTAGGCAGAGAGGATTCTGGGAGAGTGCCAGGTGAGGAGATTCACCTGGGAAGATAGGAAAAGTAGAGACACAGGAGAGACACATGGTGCCTGAGTACAGGTAGCCAGCCAAGTGGCAGACCTTAGACTAGAACCAATGGGTTATTTTAAGGTATTAGCTAGTCAGGGGACGAGCCTAGATGTATGGTCTAGGTATTTGTAAATATATGTTGAGTCTTAATTCCGGGAGTTTGGGGTCAGAAGGAAAAACCCACACACACAACGGTTCCTGTAATGGTGAGGAAAGTGAAAAAAGGTAATTGTTGCCAGGCGTGGTGGCACATTCCTTGCATTCTAGCACTCAGGAGGCAGAGACAGGAGGATCTCTGTGAGTCTGAGGGCAGCCTAATCTACATAGTGAATTCCAAGACAGCCAGGGCTACGTGGAGGGACACTGTCTGAAACAGAGTTCATGAGAGAAAGGAAGGTTCATCTTTGACCACATCTCAAATCCCCGCCCCACAAAGAAAGAATGTTAGGGAGAAAAGGGCGGTTCTAGCCTTTGGTGTGGGGGGGGGGGAAGCAAACCGGCGCAGTGGACTGCCATAGCAGCCAAAGGCACCCTGAGGCTTTGATGGATCAATAGTCACTTCACAAACAGAGGTCTTTTTCTGTTTGCTTGATGGCTTGTTTGCTTTTTTGAGACAGGGCTTCTCTGTGTAGCTCTGGCTGTCTTGGACTCACTCTGTGGACCAGGCTGGCTTTGAATTCAGAGATCTGTCTGCCTCAGCCTCCTGAGTGCTGGAATTAAAGGCGAGTACCACCCACCCACTACCTGGCTATAGACAGAGGTCTTATTCCACTGTCCATCTCAGAAGAAAAGCTCTTGCCTGGGAAAATACTGCACAGCAGAGATGATGAGGCGCATATGGGAAGCTCTCTGAAACATCACTCCTTCACCTTGGAAACACCCGGAGACTGCTCCATTCTAGGATGTTTGTGCGCCATGGGGCACAGAGGTAGATTAGATATGGCTCCACCCTTGCAAAACTATACTTGAAGACTGCAGCCCAGTGTGCAAATACTGGCAGGGATATAACTCGTGTATAAGGAAGATAGCAAGGAGGGTGAAAAGTCTCCTTTGGTGGGGATAGGTGTGGGGTGGGGTTCCTCCAGAGGACACCCTGTATCAGCTGACTGTATCAGGCTGATTGCCAGGCGGACAAGAGGCTTCTAGCTTGAAGAAACAATATAACCCTGAGCACATCCATTGGCTATAATGTTGCCGACACGTAAGCAGTGACCACAGAGGAGGTTGGGATGGTGAGGAGTGCTAGATTACAGTAGACAAGACCCCACACAACTGGGCTTCAGGTGCTGGCCTCGCTCAAGTCTACAGCTAGCTGTGTTGCGGTCACACCAAGTTTGTTTACTAACCACTGTTCACCACCAACAGACAAACGCCTTTGTCCTGAGGCCACATCTCTGTGGACCTGCTCATTTTAACCGCTGAAATTTATCTGAATGACTGTGAGCACTTAGAATCAGATGGTGACCCCTATAGATTATCATGCACTGTTGTTTTGTGATGCTAATGCTAGGAAATTCAGGGACTGGGATGAGGCTTAGTGGTAGAATGTGAAGTCTGAGCACAGAACGTATAAATAAGCAGGTGAGTGCCTTCAGTGCCCGGTCAATCAATGGCAGAATCAGGATCTGAACTCAGCGCATTTGCTACTGGAGGCAGTGGCCTTTACTACAGGCTGCTACTGTCACATCCGCTAATCTTATTCTTTTTTTTTTTTTTTTTGGTTTTTCGAGACAGGGTTTCTCTGAATATCTCTGGCTGTCCTGGACTCGCTTTGTAGACCAGGCTGGCCTCGAACTCACAAAGATCCTCCTGCCTCTGCCTCCCAAGTGCTGGGATTAAAGGCGTGCGCCACCACCGCCCGGCTGCTAATCTTATTCTTTTACCTCACAGATACTTCATTTTCAAGGTTTGAGAGAAATGCTACATATTCACCATCCCCACCACAAAGCAGCTACAGCACGAGTAAAAGTATTCACTATGGGAGTATTCCATTTTCTTCTATTCTGTTGAACAGTATCATCAGCTAGTGCTGTACTTCACAGATAAATTGTTTTATTTTTGCAGTGCTAAGGACTGAACTCAGGGCCTTCTGCATGCTCTACCACTAAGCTATAGATGCTCCCCAACCCCAGCCCAAAGGTAAAGGGAAACTGCAGAAAATGAACAACAAAGTAGCTTACCATTGGAACTGAGAGCTTTCAGATTCTAGAACAATTTGGAATTCCTGTGGGGTAGGGCAGCTAAACTCATTCTTCTCCACTGGTTTTCTTTCCAGAGATCCCCATGTACTTAGGGCTTGCCCCTGCCTAGGCTGTACCTACATAGAAATGCAACTCAAGGCTGCTGGGAAACAGGCCCCTGGGCCTCTTCACTTCTCCCTATTGTAGGAAAGTTCCTTTGAAAGCAGAAGACAAAGGTTTATTTTCTTACCTGACCTTACAAACCATTTTCCAAAACCCAGTGTCTGGAACCAATTCCTCCCTGCTGTTTACAGGAATTGCAGCCACAGCAGCCACTAAGGGAAGGATGTGGAAAAGCGGAAGTGCAGGAGAGGCCACACTTACATCACATCTCTGGCAATTCTTTCTGTTTCTTATGCCAACGATGTGTTTGTCAGTGATGACACAATGTGGGACACAAAGCCTGAGAGTCCCTAAAGTATCTTACCATGAGATGTCATGGGGGTATCATAGATAACATAATTGCACAAAGAAACCTAAAACTACAAGGGAAGCTTCAGAGGCCTGTCTCAGATGGGGAACTGATCAGCGTTCAAGAGTGAGGAATACTTCTGTCTCTGAAAGGAAAGGTCTGAATGATGTGCAGAGGCTAATTAGGCAAAAAGGAGGAGCTGGCATTCCAGGCCCAGAGCGCAACAAAAGAAGCCTTGTGAGCAGGGAAGAAGAGCACAGGGAGCAGGAGGCTCTGCACACAGGCACTGTGGGATAAGGTAGAGTATTGCAGATTTTCTTTTCAGCAGTGAGGATTAACCTGGAGCCTCATGTCTGCTAGGAAAGCACTACCACTGGGCTGCATCCTAAGCCCCATTTAAATTTATTATGTGTTTATGAGAGTTATACCTGAATGAATGTATATGTTCCACATGTGTAGTGGCAGAGAGGGGCAGAGGAGGGTGGGTCCCCTAGAACTGGAGTTACAGTTGTGAGTTGCCATGTGAGTGCTGGGAACAAAACTCAGGTCCTCTGCAAGGGTTCTTAACTTCCCAGCCAACTCTCCAGTTCCCAGATTTTTTTTTTAAGGACTTATTTTACATTTATTTATTTGTTTGTTTGTTTTGGGGTTTTTTCAAGATAGGGTTTCTCTGTGCAACAGAGCCCTAGCTATCCTGGAGCTCACTCTGTAGACCCGCCTGCCTCTGCCTCCCGTGTGCTGGGAGTAAAGGCGTGAGCCCCAGCCCGGGTGTTTCACTTTTAATTATGTGTGTGCGTGTGCACATACAAATAAGGTGCCTGAGGAGGACACGGATGTCAGAGCCCCTGGGACTAGAGTTGCAGGCCTCTGGGAGCTCCTTGACATGGGTACTCTGCAAGAGCAGTCTTAACTGCTGAGGCATCTCTGCCCCTCAGCTGTTTTGGATGTCACATACCCCAGCTGCTCTGGAGAGAATTCCTGGCTTGGAAGGTGGGGGAGTGTGGGCACAGGGAGACGATGACAGCTTAGAATAGACAGGGAGAATAAGAAATGGAACGAAAGGAACACATAGGTGTGGTAAGCTGAGATAGAATTGAGAAGATCATGCTGGAGATGATTCAGAAGCCGAGAGCATTTCCAGCTTTTTCAGGGGACCCAAGCTCAGTTCCCAGCGCCTCATCAGATACCTCACAAGCATCTTTAACTCCAACTCCAACTTCTGGCCTCCAAGGGCATCCCCACACATGTGGTATATACACTCATACAGACACACATACACATAAATAACAATAATAAAAATAAATCTTGGGCATGCGTGGTGGCGTACACTTTTAAACCCAGCATTTGGAAGGCAGGGGCAGGTGGATCTCTGTGAGTTCAAGGCCACCCTGGTCTACAGAGTGAGTTCCAGAACAGACACGGAGAAACTGTCTCGGAAAACAAAATAAAACCCACAAAACAACAACAAAACCCTAACTAAGTAAACCTTAAAAGGAAGAAGACAACACTTAAAAAACCAACCAAACAAAATCTGACAGCCTTCGTAATGATGATGAGGAGAGGAGGCATCACGGACTCTATTTGTGAGTAGGCAGAGGCTGGATGGTAGTGTCTGTCAATCGGTGAATTAGGTGAAAGTGGGTGAGAAGCCAGCCTAGGGAGCCTACCTAAGTCCCAGCTGAGTCCAATGCCTCTGGAAGTCACCTGAATGCATATCAAAGCGCATGGTGGGGTTTGCCTGTTGCTTCCAGCTACTTAGGAGACTGAGGGACAATGATTGCTGGAACAAGGAGTTCAAAAACCACCCTGGACAATACTGTGAGATTCCATCTGAAAACATAAGAACAACAAAACTGATGTATTGGGTATCTAGAAGGATATACTGGATTAGAGCTCAGAGGGGCTAGGACAGGAGGCCTGATTTCAGGGGCTGCGTGTGGCAGACAGTGGAAGTCAGAGTGTTCCTGAGGCTGTTCAGGGAGAGGAATACACCAATGAAATGAGTTTCACTGCAGACCTGGGAGAAAAAGGAAACTACAGTTAACCAGCGAGGCCGGGGGGAAAACAGGAGCATGTGGAATGTCATGGAAGCCAAGAAGCCAAAAATGACAAAACTGGGTGATAATCCCAGAACCAGGAAGCTGAGGATTGTGGATGAGGTTGTAGACAGCCTGGACTATGCACTAATTCTAAGCCAGCCTCAGAAAGACAGACAGACACCAAGGATGACAGACACTCATAACAAATGCTAACAGCTGTTAACTTCTAGCCAGGGCCACACACTGTGAGAGGAACTTTGCATTTACGAGCAGTTTTAACCCGCAGAACAATCCTTGGTGGGGACCAACCCCCCCCGCCCCCAATGCATGAACCAGGAAGCTGTGGAGAGAGGTTTCTTGCTCCAGGTCAGGTAGTTGGTACAGGGAAACTGGGATAGAAGTCCATTCAGCTGGACTGCAAACACACTCACTTTCTCCGTTGTCCAGGCACACAGATTCGCTTTTCTCTGCCAATACCATTACCATGTCCTCCGCCTCCTCCATTACCACCAATAATTGAGTAGCCCTTAACCAAAATGCCTGGGATCAGAACTGCTGCATAGTTCTTCAATTTTTGGAACATTAACATAATCTTATAGATATGGGTCAAGTCTAAACGAGAAGTTCGGCTACACCTCATACCACCTGTCTACATGTAGCCTTAAGGTAATTTGATGAAGTGTTTTTAATATATCTGTCACATGAGGTCATGTTTACATGTGGAATTTTCCACTGGATCATGATGTGGGAGAATTTGGATTGTAGAATGGGAATATACAGCCTGTACCTACATAGGACAGTTTGGGGGGTCATACAGGATGAAGGCTGAAGAGTGGCCCATGAACAAACTGACCGGGCTGTCCTCTGCTACGTTTACTAAGGGCACATATCACCAGAGCCAGGAGGAACAGAAGGCAGACTTCAGTGCACCACCAGGAATGCCCCATGGTTCTGCTGGTTCTGGCTTTCTGAGTCATTTATGGAACTGGGCTAGTATGTTACCCCTATATCCCCAACAGTGCCTAATCTCAGTGTCTAGAATTAAACATTGACACTGAATATAAGAAGCATGTGCCACTATCAAGTGCTGCTCACCTTCACATTATAGCGTTCTGGCATTTTTCAGAATGCTTTTTTGTTATTTTTATTTTTGGAGATGGCTCTCACTATGTACTGCCGGCTGGACTGGAACTCAATATGTAGATCAGGCTGGCTTCTGCCTCCTGAATGGCAGGAGTAAAGGCATGTGCCACCACCACAGCCCGGAGTGCTGTCTTACTCATTACCCTCTTGATTTTCATAATCACTCCAGACAGTGATCACTTTTTAATCTTCCTTTAATGTAACCAGACTGGCCTCACAGTCTCAGACTCCCCTTGCCTCTCCTGCTGAATGCTGGGGTATAGATCCGCACTGCTGTGCCCGGGCATATTACTTCCTTAGACTTCACAGAGAAGAAACAAGGCTCACAGGAGTTAAGGAACTAGACCACGGGCACACAAGGCCTGGGAGTCCCAGTGGGAAAAGGGTCCTTTTGGGAACCGGAAAGACCTGAATTCAAATGTCAGCTGTGAGCTACAGGGGAGGTGGGGGGGAAGATCAGACATTTAGTCCTTAGAAAGTTGTAGGCCCACTGGGCGTGGTGCTGCTGCGTGCCTTTAATCCCAACACTCTGGTGGCAGAGGAAGACTAATCTGTGAGTTAAAGGCTAGCCTAGTCTATACACAGTGAATTCCAGACCAGTCAGGGTTACATAGAGAGACTCTCAAAAAAAAAAAAAAGGTTTCAGGCCAACCTGAGCACTAAAAGAGCATTATAACTCTCTAAAAAGTTAACTAATTAATTTTAAAAATGGGATGTGTAGCTTAGTGGTATGTGGATATGTAGTATGTGCTTAGTATGAATGAGATCCTGAGCTAGATATGCACACACACAGCTGTATGACTGTAGAAAGCTTTCCTTGCCGGGCGGTGGTGGCGCACGCCTTTAATCCCAGCACTTGGGAGGCAGAGGCAGGCGGATCTTTGTGAGTTCGAGGCCAGCCTGGTCTACAAAGCGAGTCCAGGACAGCCAGAGATATTCAGAGAAACCCTGTCTCGAAAAACCAAAAAAAAAAAAAAAAAAAAAAGAAAGCTTTCCTTCCAGGCTTTCTGTTTTAGTATAAAGTAGCGTGATGGTGCACACCTTTAATCCCAGTACTTAGGAGGCAGAGGCAGGTGGATCTCTGTGAGTTCAAAGCCAGCCTGGTCTACAGAGTGAGTTCTAGGATAGCCAGTACACAGAGAAACTCTGCTTGAAAATCCAAAAAATAAAATAAAAGTGGATTAAAGTAGAGCTCTCAGTACAACGCCTACCAAATGTCAACCCTGCCTTCTCCACCCTTTCACGTCTGCCTGCGCAGCAGCTGCAGGGCCTCTCCACAAAAAGAGCAAAGAGCAGCAGAGGATTAAGGTGCGCTAGTGGTCATGTGCTGCCACATCCCAGAGTCTCAAGAGGCAAGAGACGGCCCAGGTGTCTGTCCTTTCTTCCTCTCTGTCAGGCGAGCCCCAGCCAGTGTCCAACAGCCAGCTTCAGTGAGCTGCCTGCTTGAGGTTTCCTAGAGATAAACTGGATAAACAGTATCTTTCCTGTCACCCAAAGCTTGGGCCAGCACCAGCAGTGACCAGCAGAGGGCGGAGTAACTCCACAGCCTGCCTCCAGGAGCCCAAGATGGCAGAGTTGACTGCAATCTAGCACTGGGGAGGGCAAGAAGACTTCAAGGTTATCCACTAGCAGAGTGTGGCTCCCATTACAGACACCGAATGAGGCTAAATGACATGCACATAACTCAGGAGTGCCAAGGCTCATGACAGCAGGAGCCTGGGTTCAGACACCCAGGCAGGCGTCTAGTCTAGCTGGCTCTCTCACCTCTCTAGCTTTGTTGTTATTTATATCTACACATTTGTTTATTTTGAGACAGGGTCTCCCTTGGTAGCCACGAATTCATGATCCTAACTGCCTCAGTGCTCAGGTCACGGGAAGAAGGCACCATACTTGGCTTGGTTCTGGCTTAAGCTTTTGAGACGAGGTCTTACTGCATAGCCTAGGCTGGCCTCAAGCTCAGTCTCTTTGAGGCAGCCTCTCAAGTATGGGAATTGTAACTTCATATAACCACCCCTGGCTGAGCTGTCTGTTTTTAAAGTAGGTAACACAAGTAACTCATTTACTGATTTTCAAGATTAAATAAGAGATTGATCGTAAAACACTAAGGACAGTGTGGCATGGGGAGTTGATTTGTGGTTCCCAGGACTGAATGTAGGATACCATATCTAGATGGGAACAATTCATATGGCTTGGCATTTCAGAAAGTACCTGACAATCGTTACACTACAGTTTCTGATTCTCTGTATGCCATTTCTGCACCCACCTTTCTAGACTCACAAACTGAACAAGAAACAGTGTGCTGCCTGATGAGAGGCCCACGGTCTTCCACCGACATTAGCCCTTTCCCAGAGCACAGGCGTCGTCCAACACTTCTGACAAGTCATGGTTCAGTCTGTGCTTGTGATCCTGAGAAAGGAGGCTAGACAGTTTCCAGGGCTCTCAGAGTGCAGCTAGGCACCAGATCCAACAACAGCAATTCAGATCAGGGTCATGAAAGACAGACAGAGACAGGTTCTCCTTCTCTGAGGATCCTGCTTAAAAGGCTAAACACCTGCTGAGGTTAATCACCAGAAAGCTAAAAGCTAGGTTGTGTCTGATACATCTTGATAGCCAGCTACTCCAGAGGGATTAGACAAGGCTTCTCAAACTTGAGGCCAGCCTGAGAAGCTCGTAGACCAGCCTGGAAAACTCAGATTCAAGATAAAATTCTAAAAGGAACAGAGTTGCAGCACAGTGGCAGAACACCTTGCCCAGTATGTGAGGCCATGGGTTCAATCCCCAACATAGCAACAATAAAATCACCAAGAAGCTAGGTGGGTATGGTATGCATGCCTGTAATCCCAAAGCTAAGGATACCAAGACAGGAAGGACTTTGAGACCAGCCTGGGTTACACTGCAAAACTCTGTCTCAAAAATTTAAAAAGGTGCCAGGCGTGGTGGCGCACGCCTTTAATCCCAGCACTTGGGAGGCAGAGGCAGGCGGATCTTTGTGAGTTCGAGGCCAGCCTGGTCTACAAAGTGAGTCCAGGACAGCCAGGGCTACACAGAGAAGCCCTGTCTCAAAAAAACAAAACAAAAAAAAAGGACTACAGATGTAGCCCAGTTGGTAGAATGCTTGCTCGGCACACAAGAAACCCTGTCTCAAACTAGCATAGCATAAACTAGGCATGAGTAGATGGGAGGGTGAGACCTGGAGGGGAGGGAAGGGACTGTGATTGGGATGTGGCTTGAAGAAATAAATGAATGTTGAAAAAAAGAAAGAAAGAAATCCACACCTTTAATCTCAGTGCTTGGGAGGCAGAGGCAGGTGGATCTGTGAGTTCAAGGCCAGCCTGGTCTACAGAGTGAGTCCAGGACAGCCAGGGCTGTTACACAGAGAAATCATGTCTTGGAAAAAAAAAAAATCTAATTTCTATTGTGGAAAAAAAAGTTCTGATTTCTGACTACCTCCTAAAGATGCTATGGAAAATATGAATAGTCTGTTGTTGTTTTTATGTTGTACTCTTGTTTCTATATTTGTTTAAGTTTAAAGAAGCTGAGAATGTTTTTATGTTATTCATTACTTGTCATTAAATATCAGTAACCAGAAAAAAAATAAATAAACTGGGCATGGTGGTACATACATATAGTCCTAGTACTCAGGCGGGGGCAAACAAGACCAGAAGTTCAGCGTCATCCTCAACTACACACAAGTTCAAAACTAGCCCCAGAAATGAGACTGTCTTAAAAAGAGGGGGAGGAGAAAAGACAGACAGGTGGGCTAAGCCAGGTTCCACATGCTAACATCAGCTTTGAACAACGTGTGCGCTACTTCCTCCCTGGGCCCCAGGAGGGGTCAAGGCCAGGAACTTTAGAGAGAACAGCTCCAGATTTAGACTCAATGGCATGCTCAAAGAAGAGCAGGCCAAAGGCGCGCACAGTTTAAATGGACTGGTGGGAAGGAAAGGAAAGGAACACACAGTCAGCCATGTGTCTGGTAGAGCAGAAGAATCCTGGCCAAGTGCCCAACACCCTGAGCTACTTCCAGGAGGCCTGCCAGCTAGACTTCACCGAACATGCCCAGGTTTCAGTCTCAAGATGTCCTGGGCACCTGGGCACCAGGGGAAGGCTCTCAGAGGTGGAACTACACAGATGTCCAGGGTGGAACATAGTTAAGGAGGGGAGGGGTGGAGGCTGGATCAAATCCCAGTAAACTATTCATTCAAAATCTAGCCTCACGCAGTGAAAACAAAGGTGTTGAACGAGAGACAACTGCTTCCTTTTCTTTAACTGCGGCCCAGCTGGGAAGAGCAGGGGTGGAAGTCATGAAGAATGAACTTCTCTGAACAGCACAAAGGGAAGGTCCTGCCTCCAGCTAGCCTGCACCAGAGACTCTCAACTCCACCAGAACCGCGGGAAGGCTGGGTGAAAAGACTTTCAGGCCCCTTGCCCCTCATTCCCCTTAGGCCAGGTTGCCCCTGAGGTCAAACAGCCCTTCCCAGCCCTGAAGAGCTTTCTCTGACTTGGGCAAAAGTAAAATTAGATCCAAAAGACAGCAACCCTGTCCAGGGTACACGAGCATGCTCTGTGGGAGGTCGCCACATCATCCCATTTCTACCATGAGAACGTTCCCAAGGTGAGAGATGCTGTCCTTCAGGGAGTGGGTCTGGTCACAGCTATCTCCAAGGCAAAGAAGTAATCAGCAGGATGGACATTCCGCCTCCCCCTGGCTCTTCCATAGGCATGATCTTTGATTTATCGGTACCTTAGTAGTTCAAAGACGCCCTCCAGAAACAGAGGACCAACCAATGTGCAACCAGAGAAGTGAGGGTATCCCTGTAGCGACAGCTACTAGTTATTAAATGTTTTTTTTTAATGGGCAAATTATCTGCCGAGTACTTTAGAGATCACATTTAATTGATTACTCCCAACAAACCCGTGAGGTGACTAATATTCTTTACTTTCTAAAGGGCAGATAAGTCACCTAAGGCAACATAATACCTTCAAAGGCTCTGACTGAGAACCTGACCTCACTCTATAGCTTGCACCCTTATGAGATCATCTGCATGCTAACACTAATTCCTGTTTTTGTTTGTTTTTTAAGGCAGGGTATTGCCATGTAGCCCAGGCTTACCTCAAACTCAGAAATCTCCACCTTAGTTTTCTGAGGGCTGGAATGACAGGTATGCCACCCCACCCTATATCTCTCTTCACACCCTCACAAGCAAATATCTGATGAAAACTGCAAAGGGTCCAGGACCTCAGTTTGAAGGCCAGCTCCCATTATCTACAGCCCGAATCTTCTAATCCTCAGTGTGAAGGGCCACAGCTATCACAGGCGGCCTCTCCTAGTCACTAGACGTAACAAGGACTAGCCGTATGGTGCAGCACATACCTTTAGTTCCAGGCCTAAAGAGGGAGTTCTAGGACAGCCAGGGTTATACAGAGAAATCCTGTCTTAAACCACCACTCCCTCCCTTCCACAAAAAAAAAAAAAAAGAAAAAAAGAAAAGGAAGAAACCACAAGTGCTAGCTTGTTCTGCCCTGCCCTGCTGATCTGAACAGCAAATGATGATATGATCAGGAATTCAAGCGGAACAAATCTGATTGAGTAGGTCAGATGCCAAGGTGAGGCCGGCCTCTGCGATAAAATGAGAGGACTAGCCTAAGGCTTTACCAACAGGTCCCTTAAGGTTCTGATGATTGCTGCTTCTGTATGCAAAACAGCACAGAAAAAAAGCAGAATCCACTTCTCCGGGAGCAGAGGGAGGAGAATCCAAGGCAATCGGTAGCACGCGAACGCACGCACACACACACACACACACACACACACACACACACACACACACACAC
>CAJQZJ010031795.1:2206391-2216591 GCA_907164525.1 Lophiomys imhausi | reverse complement strand
AAAAAAAAATATTCTCTGGGCTAAAAGCATAAGTGGATGGGAATACCCGTGCTTAACTGTGCTTGTGGTCAGTTCCCAGCACACACACATTCTCTCTCCCTGGCCCCCTCCCTAACCAGGGCTGGTAGCCACTCAGTAGACTGCTGTATTTAATTTTCAACTGTCGTGAGCACATCTGCTGGCCATCTACTGCTCCTAGCCCCTTAACTTTCTCTTCAAAGCATCTGTCCTGATGATAGTCACATTGTTTACTGTCTCTCTTCCCATCAAAACACACTCCATAGAGGAAGAGGTTTATACTGTTTTGTCTCCTGCTTTATCATTCAGGGCTAAACATGTGAACACAATCTTTGATATTCTATTGTCATAGATAGGCTTTACAACAACTTATCTTTTTTTCTTTTTTGGGTTTTCAAGACAGGGTTTCTCTGTTTAACAGAGCCTTGGCTGTCCTGGACTCTCTTTGTAGACCATGCTGGCCTTGAACTGACAGAATTCTGCCTCTTCCTCCCAAGTGCTGGGATTAAAGAAGTGTGCTACCACACCCACTTGGGCTCCTTTTTTTTTAATTACCCTAATTAGACAGTAAGTTTCTCAAAAGCACAAACCATGGACTATTCTTGTCCACAGCTATTTCAGTGTGTGCATGCGAACATGTGTGCGTATTCATGTGTTGGGGTGCATGTGTGTTTGCATGAGTGCATGCGGGGTGTCATGACTCCTGGAACCATTCACTTTGGTTTCTGTTTTGTCTTGTTTACATTTCTTTACTTATCAGGGAGAAGGATGTGAGCCCCACCAAGTACAGAAGTCAGAAGACAACTTACAGACACTAGCTTAGGTTGTCATGATGTGATCCAACTCGGGTCTTCAGGCTTGGAGGCCATTTCAGTAGTCCCATTTTGTTTTTTGAGACAAAATCCCTCACCAGGATCAGGGGCTAACCAACTTAGCCAGGCTGGCTAGCCAACAAGCCTGCGGATCCACCTGTCTCTACTTCTCCACCACTAGGTTTGCAAGTGTGAGCCACCACATCTGGCTTTTTATATGGGGCTGGGAATCAAACCCAGGTCCAGCACTTCACCAGCTGAGCTACCCCTCAGCGATCCACTCCACAGGTATCTTCTAAGGGTCTATATGTTCCAGCCACACATGTCTCCAACACCCTAGCCTCCTACATTAGTCCTGGCTCTGACCCTGGACAAACCTATTTTCTTACTGGAGCCTCAGTTTCTTTAAACGTAAAACAAGGAGACTGCACATAATCTCAAATATCTTTCTTGGCTCTGGCATCTGTTAAAATTTGTAAGAGGTAAAACTTGGCCCAGCCCAGTTCCAAAGACATCGCAGGCACTCAGTAAATATTTGATTTCCTTGTCGTTGATTCTCCTGTTACACAGGAATCGGAGGTGTCTGAGAATGTAGCCTGAACAGAACAAGTAAGTTCCAAGTCCTACTTCCTTCTCTGACTTGCCAAGCAACATTACTCTTTTGTTTGTGACATAGGAAAGATGAAACACTAAACTGAGGCTAGAAAATATGAAGTCTGAGTCCCATTTGTTCAGTCATAAACCTGTGAACAAGTTACTTCAGGCTTTAAGTCTCCTCAACCCCCCCCCACCCAAAGTCACTTTTAGGGCTGAGGATATAGCTTAGTATAGTAGTAAAGTAGTTGTCTAGTGTGAACAAGGCCTCAGGTTCCTTGCCTATCCAAACAAACAAAAAAAATAAGCAAAAAATGCTACTTCAGCCAGGGGCAGTACACAGGCCTATAAGGAGACTGAGAAGAGAAGATGCTTCGGTCTAGAAGTACAGGACCAGCCTAAGCAAATAACAGCGGGCTGCTGTCCTTAACATAATGTAGTAGTAGTAGTAGTAGTAGTAGTAGTAGTAGTAGTAGTAGTAGTAATAATAACAATAATAGCACTTGTTGCTCTTGTGGAGGACCAGAGTTCAATTCTTGGCACCCACATGGTGGCTTAAACCCACCAGTATCTCCAGTTGAAGAGGATCTTCTGGCCTCTGCAGGCACCAGGCATGTATGTGATACATGTATGTATATGCAGGCATACATATAATGATTTTTAATTTAAAAAAGAATTAGTTGGGGCTGGAGAGATGGCTCAGTGGTTAAGAGCACTGGCTGCTCTTCCAAAGGATCTGGGTTCAAATCCCAGCACCCACATGGTAGTTCACAGCTGTCTGTAATTGCTGGGCATAGTAGCACATGCCTTTAATCCCAGCACTTGGGAGGCAGAGGCAGTCGGATCTCTGTGAGTTCCAGGCGAGCCTGTCTACAGAGTGAGTCCAGGACAGCCAGGGCTACGCAGAGAAACCCTGTCTCCAAAAAAAAAAAGAATTAGTTAAAGTAAGTTTAAAAGGTGCTGAGGATGCACTCAGTAGTAGAGTGCTCATCCAGCTGACATGAAGCCCTGAACTGACCCTTAGCACCACACACACACAAACCAGAAACGACTAAACTTGCACAAATTTCTGATAAAGCTCAAAGCAGAGAACCTACAGCAGTTGGAAAAAGTTACCAAGCTTGGTGTCATGGTGCACACTTTTCTTTCATCAGTCAGGGGGCAGAGGTTGGCAGACTCAGGACAGCCAGGGCTACACAGAGAAACCCTGCTGTCAAAAAAAAGAAAGACAGAAAGAAAGAAAGAAAGAAAGAAAGAAAGAGAGAGAGAGAGAGAGAGAGAAAGAAAGAAAGAAAGAAAGAAAGAAAGAAAGAAAGAAAGAAAGAGTCACTGAAAATCAGTTGAGTTGAATAATGCTAAAAGAACACATTTTTAAGCCAGGCATGATGGTACACACCTTTCATCCCAACACTTGGGAGGCAGAGGCAGGTGCATCTCTGAGTTTGAGGCCAGCCTGGTCTACAAAGTAAGTTGCAGGACAGCCAGGGATACACAGAGAAACCCTGTCTCAAAAAAACAAAACAAAACACCCCACATTTATTTTTTTTTATTTTTTTATTTTTTTGAGACAGGGTTTCTCTGTATTCTTGACTGTCCTGGAACTCACTCTGTAGATCAGGCAGGCCTTGAACTCACAGAGATCCACCTGCCTCTGCCTCCCAAGTTCTGGGATTAAAGGCGTGTGCCACCACTGCCCGGCCCACATTTTTAATTTTTAAAAAGAGAATTTAAAAACAGATTTTAGGTGTATGTGTGTCTGTGTGCATGTACACCATGAGTGTGCAGGTACCTGAAGAGGGCAGAAGATGTTGGATCCTCTGGGGCTAGAGGAGTAGGAATATGAGAAGCAGTTGATTATCAGGGTCCTGTGCATGAGTAGCACACACTCTTAGTCTCTGAGTCATCTCTCCAGCCTCATTGAAAAAAAAAAAAAAAAAGGACAGGATCTCTCTTGTAGCCCAGGTTGGCCTCAAGTTCTCTATGTAGCAGAGGATGGGCTTCTGATCTTCTTGGGCAGTGGACTGCAGGCATGCAGCAGGTCTAAGCAATGCCGGGGGTGAAACCCAGTGCTTTATGAATGCTGGTCAAGCCCTCTACCAACTGAAATATGTCCCCAACTCAAATTTTAAAATTATTTATTTAGACACAAGGTTTTATTCTGTAGTCCAGGCTGACCTAGCAGTACTCTACATGCAGACCAAGCAATTTTCCTGACTCTACCTTTCTAGTCCGAGATTACAGGTGTGTACCACCACAACCAGCGAGAAAAAAAAAATAAAGGAAAGACACAGACAGAGGCATTTCCGCCATGTGCTTTCTTTCTCCGGAGCATATTATCACCAAAGAGAACAAAAATCCCATACTCCCACAGTGAGGAAGTGACCCACTGGCGGTCCAGTCCTTGAATTCAGGATAGAGGAAGTGACTGTCCAGGAAGTGGAGGCACATATTCAGTCCCTCCCCCATCCCTAATACTCTCCCTTGGCCTCTCTAGAAAGTTTTTGGAAGTTGACCCTGGTAGACCCAGAAACTGAGCCACTCACACAGGTGGCTGGGAAACAGGCAGCACAAGGTTCCTGGTGCCTCAGGGCAGGAAGCTGCAAGGTGATGCGTGAAGAGGCTACAGGGCCAGTTAAGCTAATTCTGAAATTACACTCACACAACTCTTTCCCTTCCCTCAAGGTGCGCCGCTATTATCTCGCTGGTTTCAGAGACCAAGGAAGGACTCAACAACACCCTGGGAAGATTTAAAACTGTTCTCCACATGAGGCGGAGATCTTTGAATCTCAGGAAGAAGGGTCCGATCTTTCCTTTACCCACAGTCCACAACATAAACTCCCTACTCTATTTCCTGGATCCCCCCCTCCACCGCTCCAATCCCAGGCTCTCAAATACCTTCCAGAACTTTGGGTCTACAGAAAACCCAGACTCCGGATAACTCGGAATCTCAAGTCCTGAACGCTGGAAGACCCGGTGCTTCCCATATTCCAGAACCTCCGACCACAGAGAATCTCTCAGGTTCCTTGGCTTCCTTAACCAGACCCGCTCGATCTGCAGATCTGGGGACCCAACTCGCGGGAAGTCGCCCCACGCGCCGGGCGGTAGGAACCCTCCGTCTTAGGGACGACCCTCTCCTACTTCCAAAGTCCCAAGACCTCCACGTCCTGAGGGAGCACAGTGTTCGGTCCTCCCATCCTTCCAGGCTCCTGCCAAAGATCCCAGACCCAAGAGAATCCAGATAGCCAGAAACCTGAGAACTGCGGGCAGGACGGCGTGGCCCCTTCTTACCCGCTAGCGCCGCCATGGTCCCGGGAGCGGACAACAGGGGCAGGATCACCTGGCGGCAGCAGCTCCAGCCCGCGCCCACTGGCGGTCTAGAGAGGAGGTCTCCTCTGCCTGCCTCTGTGGAGAGAAAGATGCACCGCCTACGGCGCCCGGGGAGGACCAAATCCCACCTGGCCCCGGGACCTGCCTGCCGACGCCCCGCCCCCAAGCCCCGCCCACTTAGGTTTCCGCCTTGACGCCCCGCCCCGCTTTCCGCGCGAGCTCAGTCGCGTCTCTGGCGCCCCCTAGCGAATGGCGTCCTCTAGAAGCGAGGTGTTCGGATTGACCAGGGTGAGTCAGTATAAACTGGAGGTGGCAACACAGAAGACCCTCAGCGCTCAGTATAGCCCAGTTTCCCTTCTGCAGAGCGTGGGTGAGTATCCCAGGTCTTTTGACTCCCAGTTTGTAATCGGTAATGTGAACACGGAGAAACCATTTTTGCATGTCAAAGGTAATGTGGAAGTGAGGCCCCCAAGAGCAGATTATGGAGGCCAGTTAAACACAGTTTACTCTGGGTATCTGGAATATTGCGTCCAGGACTCCCACTCCCTATATAAAATCCATGGATGTTCAAGTCTCACAGAAAATGGCATAAGCTTTGCCTATAATTTATGCATAATCCTCATATGTTTTTCATTTTGTTTTGCTACAGGGTCTTGGTAAGCAGTCAGACTGATCTCAAACTTGCCAGCCTCTTATCTCAGCTTCTTGAGTGCTGAGATATTTTTGCTTTAAACCATCTTTAGATTGCTTATAAAACCCAAAACAACCTAGATATTCTAACATAGTTACCTTATTCTGGGACTAAGAACAGGAGGAAAGGTCTGGGCACTGAGTATATGGCTCAGTTGGTAAAGCACTGTCCTAGCAAACTCCTGGGTTTGATTCTGAGCAGCATAATGGAGTCACCTTGTGAAGCCAGCAGGAGGGCAAAGGCCAGAGTTCAAGTTTATCCTTAGTTGCATATCAAGCCAAAGACTAGCCTAGGAAACAAAAGACCTTATAAGAAAAAAAGGAAGGGTGGATGGTTTTAGTGGTTAAGAGCACTGGCTGCTCTTGCAGAGGACCTGGGTTCAGTTCCCAGCACCCACAGGGAAGCTCACAACCATCTATAACTGAAGTTCCAGGGTGTACAATGCTCTCCAGTACCAGGCTCACACATGGTTCACATACATACATGCAGGCAAAACATTCATACACATAAAACAAAAATATTAGCTGGGAGTGGCTCTTTGAGATGGAGTCTCATATAGCCCTGGCTGGCCTCAAACTTGTATTGTCAAAGATGGCTTTGAGTTCTTGATGCTCTTACCTCTCTTTTGAAAGTGCTGGAGTTTTAGACATGTGTCATCACAACCACTTCCTTAATAGTTTTGGCTCTGGGTCCAATGAATCTATAGATACAGAACTGTGGTACAGGGCTGGAGAGATGGGTCAGCAGTTAAGAGCATTCACTGCTCTTCCAGGGGACCTGAGTTCAATTCCCAGCACCCACATGGAAGCTCACAACTGTAATTCCTATTCCAAAAAACACCAATGCACATAAAATAGAAATAAATTAAATTTTTAAAAAGAGCTGTGGTACAACTAACATACTGCAGATACTGCAGAGTTCACAGATGCCCCATTAGAAGAAGAGGAGCAGCCTGCTGCTGGAGTGCAGGCCTGCATCCCCAGGCCTCCAAATTGTTCAAAACAAGCACAGTTATGCTATTAAACTTCTTTGGATGTTGATAATAAGGGGTGGGAGGGGTAATCTAGTGTTCAAGAGCACTGGCTACTCTTCCAGAGGACTTAGGTTTGATTCCCAACATCTACATGGGTAGTTCACAACCATCTGTAACTCCAGTTCCAGGGGATCTGAATCACGCTCTGGCTTCCCTGGGCACAAGGCATGCATGTGGTATACAGACATACATGCAAGTCCTAACACTCATAAACATAAAATAACTTTTTTTTTTGAAGACAAGGTTTATCTGTGTAGCCCTGGCTGTCCTGAAACTTGCTCTGTAGACCAGGCTGGCCTTGAACTCACAGAGATCTACCTGCCTCTGACTCCTGAGTGCTGGGATCAAAGGCATATGCCACCACTACCTAGCTATCAAATAACAACTTTAATCTTTTTCAAGATGCTGATCATTGGAGGTGGAAACCTCCACCACCACCATGCACACTGAGTGAAACTAAGCCTCCCTAGAGGCTGCAAGTCAGAAACGCCTATGTGGAGCTGAGGATGAGGCTTGCCTAACATGACTCTTTAGCATGGTCCTCCAACATGAGCCTCCGGTTCCCTGTACTACATAAGCAGGACATCATCGTGGATGCCTGTAATCCAAATACTCAGGGGGGAGACAAAGAATCAACAGGAATTCAAGGTCATCCTCAGTTATACGTGAATGTAAGGCCAGCCTGGAATACACGAGACTCTTTTTGAGGAATGTCAGTTGGTCATGTGCAGTGCAGGTCAGGGCACTGCAAAGCACTTTCCCTTCCTGGGTTCTCTGCCATGTCAGCTGCTCCCTAATGTCTTCCTAATTCTCTCATGCTGGGTGTGGTGGTTTGAATAGGAATGGCCCCCAAAGACTCATGTGTTTGAATGCTTGGCCCATAGGGAGTTGGCACTAGTAGGAGGTGTGGCCTTGTTGGAATAGGTGGGGCCTTGTTAGAGGAAGTGTGTCACTGTGGAGGCTGGGGATTTGAGGTCTTGAATGCTTAAGCTATGCCCAGTGTGAAACACACCTAGTCTCCTCCTGACTGCCTTTGGATCAAGATGTAGAACTCTTGGTTCCTCCAGCACCATGTCTGCCTGCATGCTGCCTACTTCCCACCATGATAATAGACTAAACCTCTGAAACTGTAAGCCAGCCCCAGTTTTCCTTTATAAGAGTTGCCATGGTCATGGTGTCTCTTCACAGCAATAAAATCTTAAGACACTGGATTTTAGACAACTGGTACTTCCCTCAATCAGATTTAAGTAAACAGGAAAGGTGTCCAGAGGATCAGGAAAAGGGTAGGAATGGGGCTCAAGGAAACCAATCCTGCCTCCAGCTCTCCCACCAGCTACCTCTGGTTCCACCATTTGGGTAAACAAAGAGCACAATTCTCTGTCTTCCTGCCTTGGCCATTTAACAAAAGTGGCTGCTAGTTAGATGCTTCTTTTGTGGCGCCTCTGTATGACCTAGCGTGCACAAAGTGCTAGGAAGGAGGGCTGTGTCTGGGACCTACTTGAGCTGTTGGTTTCCCTCTGAGGAAATATCTGATTTATAGGGAACACTAGATTGTGTACTGAATGAAACTGAAAGAATCCATGGGACTCTTCCGACTTCATGATTAGTAGAGAGGAAACAGGATTCCACTCATCCTCCATATGGACAGAGGTCTGCTGTATTTTCCCGGGGATGGAGGAATGGGGAGTCTTACACACACACATACACACACACTCGCTCTCTCTCTCTCTGAGACAGGATCTTTCTATATAGTTCTGGCTGCTCTAGAACTCATATATACCAGGGTGGCCTCAAACTCACAGAAATTCTCCTGTCTCTGCCTCCAGAGTGGTAAGATTAAAGTCATGTGCCACCACACCCAGCCTACACATACTTTTTAAAAAATAACACCTCTTTGTTGTCCATGCTAGCCTCAAACTTGATCCTTTCTTAGTGTGAGCTTTACAGGCATGCACCATAGTGTCCTGCCCCTCATCCCAATTATATAGAGGAGTTACAAGTGAAGGAAATGGATTAGTGGTTAAAGCCCTGACAACTCTTTCAGAGGACACAGGTTTGACTCCCAGAACCCACACTGTAGCTCACAGCCATTTGTAACTCCAGTTCTAGGGGCATCTAACATCATCCTCTTTGGGCCTCTGTGGACACCAGGCATGCATGTAGTGCACAAACACACATGCACACAAAATACCCATATACATTGTGATAGTATGAATGAGAATGGCCTCTATAGGATCATATATTTGAATGCTTGATTCCCAGTTGGTGGAACTGTTTGGGAAGGATTAGGTGGTGTGGCCTTGTTGAAAGAGGTGTGTCACTGGGAGCTGGCTCTGAAGTTTCAAAAGCCCATGTGATTCCCTCTTGGCTCTTTTTCTGCCTTATGCTTATGGATCAGATTTAAGCCAGCTCTCAGCTACTGCTCTAGTACCATGCCTGCCTGATGCCATGCCCCCTGCCATGATGGTCATGAACAGTGAGAACCCAAGTTGAATGCTTTCTTTTATAAGCTGCCTTAGTCATGGTGTATCTTCACAGCAACTGGAATGTACCTATTTATTTATTTTAAAGGTGTGCACCACTACTGGCTTTGGAATGTATCGTAAGACATACATATAATTAAGAAATAAGTTTTAAAGTTTAGCCTGAGCTAAATAATACTCTGTTTCATAAATAAAATTTTTCAATGTGGGGCTAGAGAGATGGCTGAGCAGTTAAGAGTTCTGGCTGCTCCTTCAGAGGACCCATGTTTGATTCCCAGCACCTGCATGGTGACTCACAACCATCTGTAATTCTAGTTTCACGTCCAGAGCCCTCTTCTAGCCCCTGCAGCCACCAGGCACATACAGAGTATTCTTATAAACATACAGGCAGAACACTCATACACATAAAATAAAAACTAAAATACACAACTCTGGGATGCATATTGAGATAATAGGTGAGATGACTGGGATTTGCTTCGAGTAGTCTAGGTAGGAGAGGAAGAGGCAGGGTGTTAGGGTGAGGTGGATATAACAGAGACTGGACGTGAGCTGATTGTTATTGGGGCTGACTGGTTGAGAGAAGACATGAAGGCTTTCTTGTTCTATTCTGGGTATGGGTTTGTGTGAGGTATATGCATGTGTAAGTCTCTGCATTTGTGCACATGTACATGTATGTGTCCACTAGAGGTCAATGTACTAAGCCATTTCTCTAGTCCCTGTTCTGTATATTTTGTTCCCTGCTAAAAACAAAATTTCTGATATTGGCTTATGAGTTCCAGAAGTTCCCTCGTTTTTCTTTTGACAGTACTTGTGACTGAACTTAGTGCTTCACTGATATAAAGTGTTCTATCACTAAGCTATATCGCCAGTCTTGTTTTTGCTTAAAAAAAATTAAAGTTTTATTTTTGAAAGATTTTCACTTATGTGTATGAAATGTCTTGCTGGCATGTATGGATGTACCTCATGTGCAAGCAATGCCCTTATCAGTTCAGAACAGTGTTGAATCCTCTGGATCCAGAGTCACAAGTTGTTAGCCACTGTGTGGGTGCTGGGAACCAAAAGCAGGTCTTCTGCAAGAGTAGCCAGCATGCTTAAGCATTGGTCTCTGCCTCTAGTCCCTAAATTTTAAATTTATTATTGTGTATGATGTGGCAGGGAGGGTGGGTGGGGCGCACCCGCGCGCGCGCACACACACACACACACACACACACACACACACACACACGATATGGCTCATGAGTG
>CAJQZJ010031795.1:2188791-2206381 GCA_907164525.1 Lophiomys imhausi | reverse complement strand
GTTCCCTTAGCTCCACACTTTCCTGCTGTATCCTGGCACTGTTCAACTTGACCCTTGTTAGGTCAAAACCTTAATCTTTTTTTTTTTTTTAAGATTTATTATGTATACAGTATTCTGTCTGCCAGTATGCCTGCAGGCCAGAAGAGGGCACCAGATTTCATCGTGGATGGTTGTGAGTCACCTTGTGGTTGCTGGGAGTTGAACTCAGGACCTCTGGAAGAGCAGTCAGTGCTCTTAATCACTGAGCCACCTCTCCAGCCCTAGTCAGTGCTTTTAATCGCTGAGCCATCTCTCCAGGCCAGGTCAAAACCTAAGAATGTGCTTCTTTTAGAGGGAGTTACCTATAGCTTTGGTGTTTTTGAGCCTGAAGCTGGGACAAATTCATAACCTCCTCAACCTCTTCCATCTCATATCACACATTACCAACAAACCTCACAGAGAGCACACTCCCTGCTCTAGGAGGAAGGACTGGCTTGTGGGCCCTCCTGCTCTACACCTGAACACAGGGAGACATTTTAACAGAGTATTATGTGATTTCTCTAAATGGCACATCAAGGCAAGATACAAGCTAAGTTTCATCAAGGCAGTTTGGTGCTTGAAGACCTAGACATCCTATGCTTTGTCAGGACTGGAGCTGCCTGTCAGGCAGCTAGACCTCTCAATGGATATTTAAAGACATAAACATTATTAGACAGGCACTTTCATGTTCAGTCACTAACATGACTCCCCAGCCACCAAGACACCAAGTCCACACTCACAGTAATGTAAAACCATTTAATTCTAAATCAAATCACTTTCACAACAGTGAAAATCAGTGGCTGGTCAAGGTATGCTGCCTTACATGTTCCCAGATTCTGACTGTCTTTGTCCATGGTGGTGGCAGAAAGATGGAGGCTGAGGACGCAGGAAACACAGAAGGGAAAGCTTCCTTGGCCATGGGACGAGCAGTGAGCCTGTGGAAGAATAGTCCACAAAGGAGAGGGGCCTCACAAGTTGGCTCTCCTGCCTCAGCTGCTGGCAGGCGTGTAGACCTATATTGTTCACAAAGGGCACATGGGCACCACACCCATGCCCTGGGATGCCTTTGCTGAGTGCATACCTAGGTTCATCCATTTCACCAGATTCCAAATGATTTGCTCCACTACTCACAACTCTTCTTTCATTTCTTTTGGAAACTCATTTGTTTTGTGTTCATTGGCTTAAGTTTTTCCTCTACTACTTAGGGCTAAGGGATATACTACACTGAGGGATCCTCCCAACAACTCCCTCTTGAACAGAGACACTCCAGGGGCCCCTGTAACTAGGGATTTCCAAGTGACAAAGAATAATTAAAATCTGTCAGGCACACTATAAAGTTGGTGGCTTATTCTTACCATCTGGATTTGCTAAACCACCCTCCTACTCAATACTCCATACTGATCCATTTCACACTAACACTGGCATTGGCAGGTGGGGACTGTGCATTGAGGAAAGCTCCTTCACTATCCTCAAGGTCTAGGGTTCCACAGATTATACAGGGTTGCATCTAGAAAAATCACCAGGCAAGGCTTTCTCCCAGTTTCTGGTTATTGCTGGGGGGGGGGGGGGGGGGGGTGCAGAAAAAGTGAACAAAGGGTCCAGTAGAAACTTATCTTGCTGCCCTGCTGAGGTCTCCAGGAAGATGAAGCCTGACAAGCTGAGCAAAAACTGTCTCAGCAGGTGACTAGGCTCCTGCCTGGCACCGCAATCCCACAACCAGATTTGGAGGAAGCAGCTTATGACATTCAAGAATAAACCAATGTGAGGAAGAGTACGAAAGGAAGACCACACTGTGTCACTGTGGTCCTCTGCATTTACACGTCACCAGGGGTTGCTTGCTCAGGAGCCTCATGTGTCCCTGGGTTCAGCACACATTCAAGGAGTTTTCAGGTAAATCCATCAAACCAAACCAACAGCAGGACCACAGGTGGAATCAGAGTCCCAGCCTCTTTAAAAGGACAATGGCTTCTGAGAATGGTAGTGTTCTACATGCAGCTGGGCTGACCTGAGAAAGCCTCCAGTTTCTCTAGGGAAGTTCTGAGAGAGAATTACTCAGGCTTCTACAGCCTACGGGTCCTTCATCAAAGCTCTGAGGCAGAGTGGTCAGTCTGAATTCAGCAGTAGTCTAGAGGAGAAAGCTGATGGGAACTCTGCACCAAGTGACATCAGGGACAATCTATATCCTTATACCAGGAGGTCATTCAAGTTGCTTTCTAGGGCAAAGACACTGAAAAGGCCCAGAGCCAATCAAAGACCACAGTCTCTGATAAGGTGAGGCAGCATCTTCAGCTCCTGGGCAGCAGTTCTTATGTTTCTGCTGAGGAAGGGGAAGGCAGAAGGGCAGACAGAGCAGCACTGGGATCCAGAAGGGAATCTCTCAGTATAGGGGGTGGAGGGCACTTACCAAGGGGTATGTGAAAAAGTGAAAGTAAGTTTCTGTAAATACCATTTGGTTTATCCCTTCATTTTTGTATTATAAAGTTCTGGTGAAACTAACTTTCTTCCCATCTCTTCCCTGCGTAGAGCTGGGACCTGCTGAGAAGGCTGCAACAGGACTTCACATTGCTGCCCATGAGAGGTGATTCAACACAAGGCCTGAGGTTATATAGAAGGGTGTTTACAGCACTGATGAAACTGGGGATTCCTTGTGAACTGATTTTGAGTTCCAAAGCTCTAGTGGAGAAGCAAGACTCCTTGATGTTTTTCTGACCCTTGATTCCAGGGATCGGAATTAAACAAGTCAAACACAGGAATGGGTGTGGCACATCACCAGTCCAGAGGTGCTGCTGCAGATGCAAAAGGGTCCTGTGTTAGGCAATCAGGAGCCAGAACATGATCACCAGGGCTACAAATAGGAAGAGGCGTGACAGGAACTGCTCATCCACGTACTGGGGTGTCCCAGGGACAGCTAGAGAGACAGGAGGAAGAGAGTTTGTTAGAAGACTATAGCTGTGCATGCTGCCCATTGGGGCCAGAAGTGGAGAAGATGATCATTTCTTTTTTTTGTTTGTTTGTTTTGTTTGTTTTTTGAGACAGGGTTTCTCGGTATAATAGTCCTGGCTGTTCTGGACTTGCTTGGTAAACCAGGCTGGCCTCGAACTCACAGAGATCCACCTGCCTCTGCCTCCTGAGTGATGGGATTAAAGGTGTGCGCTACCATGCAGGCTAGCTTTGTTTTTTTTTTTTAATTTATTTATTTTACATAGTTGAAAACTCTATCTGCATGTACCCCTTCATGCCAGAATAGGTCATCAGATTCCAGTATAGATGATTGTGAGCCACCATGTGGTTGCTGAGAATTGAACTCCAGACCTCTGGAAGAGCAGTCAGTGCTCTTAAAGGCTCCAGCTCTAGCTTTGTTTTTTGTTTTTTTTTGGTTTTTCGAGACAGGGTTTCTCTGAATATCTCTGGCTGTCTGTCCTGGCCTCGAACTCACAAAGATCCGCCTGCCTCTGCCTCCCAAGTGCTGGGATTAAAGGCGTGCGCCACCACCGCCCGGCTTAGCTTTGTTTTTTGAGACGAGTTTCTGTGTAGCCCTGGCTGTCCTGGACTCACTTTGTAGACCAGGCTGGCCTCAAACTCAGAGATCCACCTGCCTCTGCCTCCCAAGTGATGGGATTAAAGCTGTGCGCCACCACGCCTGGTCTCATTTCTTAATATAAACAGAACCCTGCACAATAAAAGGACTCCAAACTTCTAATAATAGTAACTGAAAGAGGCCTTGTTCTGCAGTGATCTCGAGGAGCTGTCCTACACATACAAATGAACCAGTGATCTATCAGTAAACTCCCACAGGGAACAGAGCTGTCTTCTCTCACCATCTTCCCTATGCTATGTCACAAGCATGGGGTTACTTGGGAGGTCTCATTTTTAAAGAGCAGCATCAGAAGCAAAGGCTGGGCCCTCTGAGATCGTAAGAGCTCATGCACAAGCAGTGGTGAGCCTGCCTCTCTGTACACTATTCCAGAAGGCTCTACGTCTATCTTGTGTGCCTGCTTTTTCCAGAAGAGAACCAGAAATCATATGGCAAGGCCAAGGGAGAGTTGAGTGAGAATCTCTGCTTTTAGAGAAGCTACTACTTAGAGTTCTCTGCTCAGACTGCAGAGGCAGAAAAGTGAGAGAATCCATGTCTAGGCTGTGCAAATTGTACCAAACGCGACAAAGGAAAACTGATCGAGAGCTCAGCTGTCTGGGGAATGAACTAGGGAAGATCCAGTTTGAACACTGCACCAGGCTAGAAAGCAGTAAGCTAGTCAGAAGTCCCTACTGCATCTATAGGATCTGTCTTTCCTTTAAGGCAAATCACATCCTGCCCTTTGGGGTCTCCTTCCTCTGAGAAAACAATGTGTGCACAGCAGAGACATTCCATGCAGGTAAGATATGGAGTAGTGCCCCAGTATTTGTGGAGCTGCATGTCATTCCCTCACAGCTGGCTGATCTGATAAACTCAGTCAGGCAGGCCAGCAAGAGGTTTATCACCTACTATGTTCAAGGAAGCAGAGAACAGCTCTGATCATCTCTGAACGGGTTACACTGGTCACTTGTGTCCCTCATCCTCCATCCAGGGCTCAGAGGCTCCAATGACTATAAGCAGGGCTTAACTGACTGTGGTATCTTTTATAGGTTCCAGAACACAGGTGGTGGCCTAGGCATCAAAGTGTAAAGGAGTCCAAGCACATACCTTGCTGCCTGCTGTACTCTGAATATAGCTGTTATAGACAAGTGGTTGAAAGGAGAAATACAGCAGCAGGTGACAGATGTAAACACAGTTTTCAAATTTCTGAAGTTTGCTATCAGTCCCACTTTGTGTTCTGAGAGATGCCACGGAACAGGAGGCCCTAACATTTCACTCTTCCCTGTCCAAAATAGTCAAAGTGTGTGTGGTACATGTGTAATATTACACACACACACACACACACACACACACACACACACACACTTTTTGGTTTTTCAAGACAGGATTTCTCTTGTAACAGAGCCCTGGCTATTCTGGACTTGCTTTGTAGACCAGGGTGGCCTTGAACTCTCAGAGATCCACCTGCCTCGGCCTTCCAAGTGGTGGGATTAAAGGTATACACCATCATATTAGGCTTGTTTGTAATTTTTAGTTTAATGGTCAGGGCTATGTCATGGAATAATTACTTGGAGTGCAGGTGATGAGTCCCTCAGTTTGTAATATGACATAGTATCCTTCATGCACCTAATGCATGGCAAGTGTTCAGAATCACTAGATGAGTGCAGTGATCTGCAAAGAACTTACACGATTTTGGAAAGTCTGATATGCATGCAGTGACAATGATCTGTAGTTCTATATTATTCAATTCCAAGTATTTTTCAAGCAAGATATGTTCCTGATTTAAGGAAATGGGGCCGGTAGCTGGAGAGATGGCTTAGTGGTTAGAAGCACAGAGTGTTCTTCCAAAGGACCTGAGTTCAATTCCCAGCACCCACATGGCAGCTTACAACTGTCTATAATTCCAGTTCTAGGGGATGTGACACCACCACATGAACATATACAGAATACCAATGTACATAAAATTAAATATTAAAAAAAAAGGAAATGGGGCTTACCTGGAGGAGGTCGTCCATCATTTATGTTAAATGCTGTGGCAAATATCCCAAATGGAAATGCCCCAATTCCAAAAGACATCTGGAAGCCACCATCTCCAAATCCAAATCCTTGAAATCCCTGTGCAGAAGAAAAGCAATTAAGAAAAACAAGCAGATTTATTCCACATCTCTCAAACAATGTCTTATATCATAGCACATATATGGCACTCATGTTTCTTCTTGTCTCTCTGCCACAAACTAAGGCCTTAGCTCTTCCTTCCACCTAGGCCCCAAAGCAAAGGAACCTGTGACCTTCTAGCCTTAGCTTCAAGCTAGGGAGCTATAATCAGTCCAAAGTGGGTTCACTCTGACCAAAAATGAAATACACTGCTGTCAGAGTTCATACAGGGTGAGGTAATTTTCTAGGGTTCCATATTAGCCAGTAAAATCTACTACATGTTATTTATTTATTTATTCATTCATTTGGTTTCTTTCGAGACAGGGTTTCTCTGCGTACTTTCTCTACTCACTTTGTAGACCAGGCTGGCCTTGAACTCAGAGATCCACCTCCTGGAAAAATTCTTTTTTTTTTTTGGTTTTTCAAGACAGGGTTTCTCTGTTTAACAGCTCTGGCTGTCCTGGACTCGCTTTGTAGACCAGGCTGGCCTCGAACTCGCAAAGATCCGCCTGCCTCTGCCTCCCAAGTGCTGGGATTAAAGGCGTGCGCCACCACCGCCTGGCTGGAAAAATTCTTAATATATAGTTCTATAATGTCACTCAAGAAGTTTTTACCATTGACGTGAGATACATGAGTGAGACTTTGTCTCAAAAAAAAAAAGAAGAAACAAACAACAAAAAAGAAGCTGAGAGTGGTGGCACATATCTATGACAGAAGCATTAGAGAGGCTGAGTTCCAGACCAACTGCATGTGGCTATATGCGGAGACCCTTTCTCAAAAATAAATCAAAGAATGGCAAAAGGGATGACTTAATAGTTAAGAGCACTTCCTGCTCTTTCAGAGACCAGGGCTGAGTTCCCAGCACCTACTCAGGCAGCTCACAATCACCTATTTAACTCGGGATTCCAGAGATCCCATGTCCTCTTCTGGCCTCCACAGGGAACACACTTACATATACATAAATAAATGATAAAACAAAACAAAACCCTAGAATCTGAACAAACACCCCTATAAAACACAAAAAAAGAAAACACCAGAATGCCGGGAGTGGTAGTGCACTCCTTTAATCTCAGCACTTGGGAGGCAAAGGCAGGTGGATCTCTGCGAGTTCAAGGCCAGCCTGGTCTACAAAGTGAGTCCAGGACAGCCAGGGCTACACAGAGAAACCCTGTCTTGAAAAACCAAAACCAAAAAACAAAAACCCAAACAAACAAAGAAAACTTAAAACACAAAAAACAAAAAAAAAACACAATGATATTTCAAAGATACTTTGTTTAGACTATCATGAAATATACTGCCAAAATTTAATTTGAAATCAGTTAACAGAATAATGACAGGGACATAAAAATAATATACAGGTTGGAGACAAGGGTCCATGATTAAGAGGATGTATTGTTCTTGCAGAGACCTGAGTTCAATTCCCAGCACCCATGATGGGTAGCTCAAAATGGCCTTCAACTCTAGCTTCAGTGGAATATGATGTCTCTATCTTCTTACAATCACGCATATACCTACTACAAACACATACCCATAATTTATAATAAAATTAAAAAGAAGGATATAAGCCGGGCACTGGTGGCGCACGCCTTTAATCCCAGCACTTAGGAGGCAGAGGCAGGCGGATCTCTGTGAGTTCAAGGCCAGCCTGGTCTACATAGTGAGTCCAGGACAGCCAGACTGTTACACAGAGAAACTCTGTGTTGAAAAAAACAAAAACAACAAAAAAAGAAGGATATATAGTATACAAATGAAGAGAACTGTAGAAATTAGTAATACTTGGCCCTAAGATTCTAACAGTTCATGTAAAAATTTTTCCTTTAAATTTTAATTAATGTATATTTTAAATTTTTCATTAATTTTTTGAGACAGCTTCATGTATCCCAAACTGGCACTGAACCTACTAGGTAGTTATAGTGGTTTGAGTGAGAATGGCCCCTACAGGTTCAAATTTGAATGTTTGGGCCCCTAGTTGGTGGAACTGTTTGGGAAGGGTTAGGGGATATAGCCTTGCTGGAGGAGGGTATCACTGGGCTATCAGAATCTTTAGAAACTCTGAGGTTTCAAAAAACTTGAGACATTTCCAGTTAGCGTTCTCTGCTTTCTGCTTGTAGATAAGGATGGAAGCACAAGGTGACTGACTGCTGCAGTAGCCTGCCTGCCTGCTGCCATGCTCCTTGCCATGAGCTGCATCTCCAGCCTTCATTGCTATTTTAATAAGAGGCTGGGTGTGGGGCACACACCTTCAGTCCCAGCTCTCGGAAGGCAGAGGCAAGCAGATTTCTATGAGTTCCAGGCTAGCCTGGTCTACAGAGTGAGTCCAGGACAGCCAGCTAGGAATACACAGAGAAACCCTGTCTCAAGAAACCAAATAAATAAATAAAAGAATTTGCTATTTGAAGAAAGACTAACATTTTCCTTAAATGTCTATATATTTTGAGCCAGTAATTTTAAGGAATTATCATAATAAAATAATTATGCTTCTGTACAAAACTGTAAGTTCATCTGAGTATGTCTCAGCACAGGCAGTAGGTAAGTGCCCTAAAATGTAATGGATGCCATTACATTAGGTCTATACATTAAACATCACTGTTAAATGTCATGACTATGGGACTCAGCAACATCTTAAACTACACTGCTAAAATTCTCCAATTCTCAAGGGTACATTCCATGAAGGCTGCGACCATTTGCTAGGTTAGTTGATAAATTACCACTGCTATAGTAATTACCCAAGCACATTAAGGCATTTAGTATTTGTAGAACAGATGGGAATTTAAGAATTATCAAACAAGAGCCACATATTGTTAAAAAAAAAAAAGACCAAAAGTAAGCCAGGCATGGTGGCCTATGTCTATAATGCCAGCATTAGGAAGTCTGAGGCAGGAAGATCATGAGTTGCAGATCAGCCTGGCATACACAGTGAGACCATATATCAAAAATCCAAGAAATTAGGCTAGTAAGGGAATCTGACAGTAAAGAAGCTTGCCATGAAGTCTAATATGTTAAGTTTCATCTCCAAAGTCCATGATGGAAGAGGAACTGACTACCCAAAGAGTCCTCTCACCTCAACACATAGGCCCCTCCATCATAAGCACAGAATAATAAAAATTAAAAAATATATATAAGAAATCAATGTGGAAATGCATAATCAATAAACACACATATAAATTAATAACACACACACACACACACACACACACACACACACACACACACACACACACACACACACACACACAGTAAAGGAATATGAGAAAATAGGCCAAAATGCTCCCAGTGGCTATCTCTGGGTGAGTGGTTCTAGGATTGCCTTCTGCTTGCCTCTGTTCTGTACTTTATAGATTTTCGTTTACTTTTAGAAAAAGGAGAAAAACTGCAAGGTCAACAGGAAAATTTCAAAAGTCACAGGCACACTTCTAGAAGCTTTTCCTAGGATGTTCCTCACCCCTCTATTTTCCGGCTCTGGCCTCTGGCCTTGAGGACGAGGAGGAGTCTTCTCTCTGAAAAGAAATGTACAAAGTACAAAGTCAGGCCATCAACAAATGTTGTGAGTTGCTCCTTGTGAGGAGTGACCAACAGGGTTTGGGTCACTCTCCTGTTCACCACATAAATCTGTTGGTTAATTAAATACTGACTCCATTCTACCTCTAACCCAAAAACCAGCTTGCCCCGAGAAAGCCGTAAGATTGCACAGCCCACCCTTGCAACAGAGATGGTGTGGCCAGTTTTGCCTTCCTGGGTCAGCATGACATGAGCTCACGCATGCCAGAACTCCTAAGCCAGATGAAAACAAAGGATGGATTGTCAGCTGACAGGGTTAAGGTTCAAGGTCTCTCTCCTCTAACTTGTTAACTTCGGTTTGGCCTCCATTACTCTTGGGCTGGTACCCCTGTTATCTTTTACTTTTTGCCTTGGTCTCAGGCCCTCCTACCACTCATCTCAAACAGCCTCACTGAGAGTTTATTTCACATTGGGCACGAGGCAGGATGCAGCCACTAATACTGGTGATAGAGCCCACTCTTGAGATGATGATCATTTCCGGAGAGATATAATCAATCACAACATGGGTGGAGACTTAGTGTGTGTGATGGGAATAAGGGTGAGGGCAACTCATACGGAGAAGGAAGATCACTTCAAAGAGGGGACTTTTAGGCTTTCATAAAATATGGGCAGGAATCAAGAAAAGGCTGCAGGAAGCAGAGTGGTAGTCTGCGTAGGACCCGGGTGACTCTCACCTTGATCAAAATGCCTCATAACCAAGCAGCCGTCAGCAAACACCGGGCTAACGGCAGGGTTAGTGTGCTAAATGGACAAGAATTAACGCCCAAGTGGGGATGTGGGTATCAGACAGAGCGAGTCTTTACCTGGGGTCTTGCTGCCCGGTGCTGCCTCTGCCATACAGTGGGATAACCTTGTCTCGGCTGATTCCAGCTTTGCAAACTGGACACACTTGTCTGTTAGGTCTGGTCTCTAACCACTGCAAGAGAGAGAAAAACACAAGACTGATCCAAAGCTGTCCTGTCCTCAGTCAAGTGCAGTGTGTCAATGTGCAGTCAGGCTCCCTCACATGGAAAACACCAGTGGGAGTAGCCTGAGTTGGAGACCTTTAGGAACCAGAGTCTGATCTGTTTCTAGCATTGAAAAATATTTACTGGGATAAAATTAAAATTGCCTTTAAATACCAGTAATTAAACAAGCTTTTCTCTCTGTTACTCTCCAGAGACTATGAAGAGCACAGAAGGAGCTGTAAGCCCAAGGCCTCTGGGCAGGCTCCTGGTGTGAACAGAACCTTACTTTCAGGAATAATCATCATTATCTCATTGTTTTTCTTTTTGTGATTTCTCATTTTTCTTAAAAAATATGTATCTCACTTTTAATTATGTATATGTCAGTGGAGGGCGAGGGTATGTGCAAACAAGTATGTGTGTCCTTGGAGGCCTGAAGAGGAAGCTGAAGCTGGAGTTACAGGCAGTTGTGAATAAGGGTACAGGGAACTTAACTTGGGCCCTCTGAGTGCAGTACATGCTCTTAACTGCTGAGCCGCTCTCCCCAAATCTCTCTTTTTTACAGCATTTCCCACAACAGTGTAAAATGACATCAGCACCTGTCTGGGTTAATCATTTTTGGGTCACTTAGTATTGTGTTAAGGGATAGATTTGGTTCAGTATCTAAACTTTATTAGTGTTTTATATTAAAATATTTTTAACTTTGTTAAAAATGAACAAATGAGCCGGGAGTGGTGGCACATGCCTTTAGTCCCAGCACTTGGGAGGCAGAGGCAGGCAGATCACTGTGAGTTCGAGGCCAGCCTGGTCTACAAAGCGAGTCCAGGACAGCCAGAGCTACACAGAGAAACCCTGTCTCGAAAAACTAAAAAAAAAGAACAAATGGTTATTTTAAAAATGTTAGTTACACTTGTATTTTTTTCCTTTTCTTTTTGAGGCAGAGCCTCATGTATTTGAGTATGATGCTGAAATCTTAATCCTCATGCTTTGCTTCCTAAGTACAGGGATTACAGGAGCTATCACACCTAACTTGTGACATCTTTCTGGGCACTGAATGGTTTCTTATGTATATTTTCTCAACCTTTATTTTTTTTTTTTTTTTACTTCTAGGGATTAAACATAGAGCCTTGCTCACAATAAGTATACATACTATGGATGAACTGTGCCCCAGCCCCTCAATATTATTTTAGGATATTAAACTACATCTCTAGACATGAAGATATAAAGTTTATTATATGATATGAGCCAAAGACTTCAGGGATACAGAAATAGCAGCATTTCATTGACTTTCTATCCTACATTCCCTACCTGCCAATAGCTCCAAAACCTAAGTTACATGATCTCTCAGAGCTTACACCAGTATGTTCTGCTAAGTCTATTCTTCCACGTTCGTTTGAGTCAGAATGCTCATTCCTAGTTCCCTATGAGCAGCCTGGTCCCTGTCCTCCCTCCACACCCTCTAAGCCACCTAGGAGTGTGTAGCTGTACTTCTAATACCTACAGAGATAGTTACCTGTTTGTGACTGTTCACATCCAGTAGCCAATGCCAGGCCCAGTTCTTAGTGAACACTAACTGGTTTTCATAACAAATTAAATAAAGGGAAATAGACTTTCCTCCTTTGAAAAAGTTATCTATTCATGCCAAAAAAAAAAAATACCTCTTCTCAACAATTTCAAGATCTTTCAAGAAAGAGAGGTATACTGATATGAAAGGAACTACCTTTTTATTTCTTCAAGATCTATTTATATTTTGTTGTGTGCGTGCATGAGTGCGTGTCTGTGTGTGTGTGTGTGTGTGTCATGTGTGCGTGCCTCTGTGTGTGTGTGTGTGTGTGTGTGCCTCTGTGTGTGTGTGTGTGTGTGTGTGTGTGTGTTTACCCACAGAGCTGTTGGAAAGCCTGGACCTGGAGTTACAGGTACTGAACTGAAATTGGTCCTCTGCAAGAGCAGAAAGCATTCCTAAACCACTGAGCTGTCTCACAAGTTATCTTTTATAAATATAAAAGCTCAGAAACAAAAAAATAATCTAACAGCTAAGGATGCGGTTTAGTTAGCTGACAAATCGCTTACAAAGCAAGGCATTCTGGGTTCACAGGACTACATGAAGTGGGCATTGTGGTGCCTACTTATAATCCCAGCACTTTGAGGCAGGAGAATGTCAAGGTCATCCTCAATTACAGAGTGAGTTTGGGGATATAGCTTGGGATACATTTGATCCTGTCTTGAAATAAGCAAACAACAAAACAAAAAGGACCTAACATTATCAAACCCAACCCATCTGCAAATGAGTCAATGAAACACAGAAAAGCAATGGCCAGCCAAGGCCATAATGTTCAGAATCAGGACTAACTCAGATATGAGAAGACCTCCTTATTACATCAAAAACCTGTCAGTGGGCAGGTGTGTGAAAAGGGCAACTGAGCCCAGAAGCAAGGGAGATTGCAGCTTCTGACAGTAGTCCCCGGAGACGAGGGCTGTCTTGTGCAACTCTAGCTGATGAAAGACAAAGTAAAATGAAGTATATCTTACCTGATGTAAACACGGCCAACTACCAGAGTCCCCAGGGCGGCCAATCATCAGGAAGGAAAGCAGGAAGAAGGAGAAAAATGCTTTCATTAGCAGAAACACTCCACTAGTAGGGAAGAGACATCAGAATGGGGTAACTAGGGTACTGTAACTCCAGGGAGGCTTCACAGATATTACTGGCATTACAGATAGGAAAAGGCAAGGAGGGCTAAACTGGGTATAGAGAGGCACACATCTGTAATCCAGTACTTGGGAGGCAGGAGCAGGGGAGGATCAGGATTTCAAGGTCATCCTTAGCTACACAGTGAGATTGAGTTTACAGTCTAGGTTACAGTAGACCCTGTCTTAAAACAACAAAATGAAAAGAACAAAACAGGCAAGAAAAGGCCAAACTCACAGGAAAAACAAGAGAGTAGATAGAGACAAGACTCCAATCTCCAGTCTGAACCCCACTAAAAAAAACCAGACCACTCAGGCACAATTTATCCACAGGTTAGTCTTTGGGATATTACAGGCTCTGAAGGAATCCAATACAAGTCAGGTGTTCTCTGCAGGAAAAGTCAGCACTGTCATGTAACATATGACAACATGAAAGCATGCACGCATGCACACACAGACACACACTAACAATATATACCAACATCACAGGGTCACAGCCTCCTTGAGCTCACAAATGATATATGGATTCTCTATTATTTCAGATCCAATTTAATAAACTGCTCTTCTAGCAGGAAGTGGTTTAAAAGACCAGGCCTACTAAAAACATCTTTGTAATGCAAAGGATAGAGAAGCTACTTGGGAAACAGAGTTGCTTCCATCTTACAGAGGTGCTGCCCAACACTTCTCCCTTAAAAAAAAAAAAAATCTATTTACTTAAATACAGGGTTTCACCATGTATCCCAGACTGGCTTCAGACTCATGATCCTCTGCCTCAGACTCGGGGTACTAGGTTTATTCTGTTTGTTTACTTTTATGTGCATGAGTGTCTGCTTACATGTACGTCTATGATCAACATGTAACTATGTGCCCACAGAAGCCATAGGTTGTTGTATGCCCTGGAAGTGGAGTTACAGATGGTTGTGAGTCACCATGTGAGTTCTAAGGATCCACTGGAAGAGCAGCATTACAGTGTCTCATTTTTCAAAGGAGGAATTCAAGGTTCAGGAACATGTAACATATTGGGACTAAAAACTGTCTTTTTCAATATCTAGCACTGCATGAAAAACATGACATTATAAATTGAAGGAAAATTACTCAATTCCAGGTTTTTAGTATTTCTTTTCTTTCTTTTTTTTTTTTTTTGGTTTTTTGAGACAGGGTTTCTCTGTTTAACAGCTCTGGCTGTCCTGGACTCGCTTTGTAGACCAGTCTTTTCTTTCTTATTAAGAAAATTCGTCAACAAATATCTACTACAATTTACTATGTGGCAGCCATGGTGTCTCTCACACATCACATGTCTTTTCTAGATGAATAAAACCATGGCCTCAGAAGACAGTGTTTCTCTTAGTCCCTGAAGGAGGCTAGCTTCACACACAAATGCAGGGTCCTGGATATAAGAGATGCTCATATCTGAACCTAACACTGAGCTTCTGGGGCCACTGTAATCTCAACAGAGGACACCTCAAATCACAAGACTCCACTAGTGCTCCCTCAAATGTTACAGGGGAGAAGTGTAGGCGAATAAATGACCTTCAGAGCAAAGCCTAGGACTGTAATGAGGGCAGGATTCCAGAGGCAGAGGCAAGAGGAATGCTAGAATTTTAAGGCCAGCCCGGTCTACATCGTGACCCTATCTTAACACCCAAACAAACAAAAATAATGATGAAGTTTCCAATCTATGAAGCAACTACTGGGTGTCAGAGAGTGGCTGAGTTGATTTTTATTTTTTCTTGTCACTAGATGGTCACCAGGAGGTATAACCATTTCCACTTCCACTTTCAGAAAAGAGGAAGCTGATGTGCAGAAAAGAAATAGATTTACGCCGGGCGGTGGTGGCGCACGCCTTTAATCCCAGCACTTGGGAGGCAGAGGCAGGCGGATCTTTGTGAGTTCGAGGCCAGCCTGGTCTACAAAGTGAGTCCAGGACAGCCAGGGCTACAGAGAAACCCTGTCTCGAAAAAACCAAAAAAAAAAAAAAAAAAGAAATAGATTTACGAAAGACACACTATAGTCTGGATGTGTATTGCTTCGAATCTGTTCTTTCCAATGGTACTCTGCCTCTATTCTTAATTCTGTCACTTTGGTCTATACGAAACAATTTGGGCAAAAAAACCCTCAAAAACAAAAACTTCTGCTCTAGTCTATTAATTCACCAATAAATTTACCTTTTATATTTCTGAGAATTTAAACTCCCCCAAACATTGCTTTCTTTACCATATTCTTGCACAAAAACATTAATAAGCTTTATGTCCCCTGGGTTTGATAATCTGGTCCAGCCCTCCACAACCATTCTTGTTTCCTGACATACGCAAGCCCCATTCAGGGTTCTGCTGAGAGGAGGATGATAGCCTCAGGGACTCAGATGAGCTGACAGTGTACATGCCCACCTCTAAAAATTATCTTCTTTGGGATGGCACACACCCCATTTTATGTGCCATTATTTCCCCTCCACACTCAAGGTTTCTCTCTACCCTTCAAAGTTTAGCTTACCATCTCAGAAAAAACAACCATTGATCAACAATCACCTAAGTTCTCAGAGACTGAGCACTGAGACTAGAAGGACATTGACTCTGCTGCTTCATTTCACAGCATACACATGAAATACAGAACAATTACAATCATAGCTAGCACACATGCTATGTGCTCTTTTCACATGCTTGCTATTTGGGGTCATTTAATCCTCAGAAATAAGCCTGTAAAATTGGGCAGAGTGCATGTGACCGACCGACCACCCTGTCTACCATCATCCAGTAGGAAAGTGGCAGAATCAAGACCTGGGAGGAAGAAGTCGGGCTCCACAGTTCTTGCTCAAAACTCCTATGCAATACTGTCTGTAGGCTCGTCACAGCTAGTGGCAGTAGGTGCTCATGAAATGGCATTAGTACGGGAGAGAAGAACACAGAGTAGAAATAGGATGCGCCCAATATTACCCACACCTTCAGCAATAGAGCTGGGAAGGAAACTGAGGTTTCTTGTCCCGCAGGTCTGAGTGCATTGGGGCTCAAAATGAGTAGATATCTTCCACTCTAAACACCTTCTGTCCAAAATGAAACATCTGCCCAAGGTTATGGGCTTTCAAACTTGGCAGGGTGCCCACAGAGATGGCAGGAGGGGTACTCACCAGAAGAGGTGGCCACACAGGCTGATGACCGCGTCCTTGGCTGTGTCCAGGCATATGTTGCACTCAAAGGTGCTGTCCTGCCCTCCACTCTCGCCAGTGCCGTTGCTGCTCCCACTGGGCCCCCCTGCACTGGAATTCTCAGTGGATGCAGAGGCCGAGGGCCCCTTACTTGCCATGGTTGCCTGCCAGCAAAGCTTTCAGTGAAGACTCTCAAGATAACCCTGCAAGGCAAAAAGCACTTGATTGTCCATTGCTGCAGCCTATTCTCCCAACTTCCAAGCCAACACCTCCATCTTCTCTCAGCTGTGAACTGCAACTATGATTGGATTTGGGATCAGATTTCCCAGAGGGCTGCAGGGACAGTAGCTGAGGGTTATGCACTTTTGTGGCTCATGAACATGGCCCAAAACACATCTCATAAAACACAAACTGCAAAAATACAGAGCAGCACCTAGAAGGTTCTTAAGAAAGCTCTCCCATTTATATTTATATTCTCTTATACTAACCACTCCAGATAATAAATATATGCTCCATTAAATTGAGTTGCCAAACTATCCTTTAATTTTGGACATGTTATGTTGACTAGGAAAACACATTCTACTCAAGACTGGCTGGTACACGACAGAATATAAAGAAATTCCTGTAACTGTGAGAGAGCAGCCAGATGATGGTCTCTGACACCTTCTCCAGCTGGGTACCACTTACTTTTTTGTTTAGATTATCAGCACACTTAAAAAGGAATTATGTCAGTGAAGGAAAATTGTCTATCCAATACCACCCAAAGTCACCTGGCACATTCATGCGCTGGGCAATCCTAATCAATTCAGGAAACTGCAGATTGAGTTAGCTGGCTAAGTGCCTAGTGTGGGTTTGAGACCAGGACTCAAGGCACACTATTTATACTGCAACACCACCGATAAAGCAGGTCACCAATTGCCAGTGGAAACATTATTGTTGACTACCATTTCCAAATCAAAGAAACCAAACAAAGACAATGAGATCTATACACGGATACTCAAGAATTCCGAATGCACATTAAGAACCTGTCAGGAGCCTCATCTGGTTGCCCTCATTATCTCAGTAAGAAATTAGGAGAAATATTGAGTGGTTACCATAGTTAGAGAACTGAAAGCTTAGACTCAGCTCAGCCTCCAACTTGCTAGGAATCCTACTTTTTCCTGGCCGTGCTTTTCTCATGTGTAAAATGAGCACTCACCGCTGGGGTACCAGAAGACCACCTTGATTTCAGCTGGCTTTCTCAGATCAAGGAGCCTTCCACTGCAACTTCCCAGGGCAGACTAGGGCTTGGGGCACACAAGCCTCTCTCACTCCAACAGCAGTTTAGTGACTTGAGCAGGGAGAGCGGCCGGCTCTCCACCACTTTTTCACTCAGTTACATCATTTTACGTGATGTCCCAGAAGGGTAGCTGGCTGCTGACAGTATCAGTGTCTTGCTAGCCTTAGTTCCAAGACTTTCTCTAACAGTGGAGAGCTTCCTCCTCTTTTAAAACTGTGTGTGTGTGTGTGTGTGTGTGT
>CAJQZJ010031795.1:2171404-2187055 GCA_907164525.1 Lophiomys imhausi | reverse complement strand
ACCATAAAGACTTGCTTTTGTCGGGAACACCTGGCAGCGCATGTGGTCCTGGTCAACAGGTGTACCTCAGGAGGAGGGCGTCAAACTGACCAATGAGAAGACAGCCTGATTCACAATTAAAAGACATTATATAAAGGAAAGCCTGAGAAACTAGGCTTTTTGCTTGGCCTTGCTTCTGAAGCTCTCAACTGCTCATTGCTGCCTAACTTAGAAAGACTGTAGCTGCCAAGTCTTACTAAAGATTGTAGCCTAGGTGGGCAGAGCCTGTTAAGGCCAAAAGCCGAGGAAAGCGGCACCTGCTATGGAGACAACACCCTATCAAAGGGTTTGGCTGAAAAAGCTCGAGACCCTCCAGAGTCCACGGAGCAAAGCAGGAATGCACCATCTGCCTGTGGGAAAGCTGCATGGACAGAAAAGGCCTTACCTCAAGCAGAGGTGTGACAGAAGCCTGTGACTATGGGGAGACTATTGCCTTTCGTGGGACCAGCCCTGAGGCAGATGCAAGCCAAGACTGGCCCGCCAGCAGTATGGCAACCTTGGCCCTAAGGCTGCATGTGGCTCCAGATCTGCCAGGAGGAGGTTAGGCAAAACTAGAGGGACTTAAGAAACAAGTGGGAGTGCAGCCCCTGCCCTGTATAAATTTGGCAGTCTCAGAGGGATGGAGGAAGCCTCACTTCCAAGAGGAAGTGAGGCTGCCATAGCAATGCCAGAGCCAGGTGACCACTGAGTGACTGCTGATTGCTATGTTCCTGCAGACAGACTGCTGACCACTTGACCTTAAAGGACCTGCCCCTGAGGCTGTCTTGATCTAGGTATCCTTTCTAAAGTGTTAGGGTTGGTTGGTTGGTAGGTGTTTAGATATTAATAAATATGTTTAAAAGTTACATGGTTTACAAAGTGAGTTCCAGGATAGCCAGGGCTACACAGAGAAATTCTGTCTGGAAAAGCAAAAACAAAACTAAAAAAAGCCAAGTGGGATGGTGTGTCCCAGTATGGCAGATTCCTAGAGCTCACTAGTCAGACTAGTCCATCTGGATCTGTGAGTTCTGGGTTCAGTGATCCTGTCTCAAAAAAATGAAGGGGAGAGTGGATGAGGAAGACATTCAACTCTAGCCTCCATACATGCAATGTGCATGTAGGTGCACACACACACCAAGTAGCAAGAACAAGCACATTGACTACTAGAAATAAATGAAGTATTAGGATTAGGCAGTATTCTACTTTTATGTACATTTTTGAAATTTTCCATAATAAAAGGAATTTTTAAAAAGTCAAGTTAGCCGGGGGTGGTGGCGCATGCCTTTAATCCCAGCACTTGGGAGGCTGAGGCAGGAGGATCTCTGTGAGTTCAAGGCCAGCCTGGTTTACAAAGTGAGTTCCAGGACAGCCAGGGCCACTACACAGACAAACCCTGTCTTGAAAAACCTAAAAAAGTCAAGTTGCCAAAAAGTGTATCTATGAACTTTTTAGTTAAAGTTTATACATGTAAACACACACACACAAATGTCTAAAAGGCAATACTAATCTATCAATTACTTCTGATATTAAGAGCACTAGGAACTTTGAATTTTTATATTCTTATCTCATTTTAATGTTTTGTAACAAGTGTGTTATTACTTTTACAATAACTTTTAAAAAAGAAAGCTGTAAAGTGTGTGTATATTTATTTGTTAAAATCATAGATTTTAGGAAGTGTCTTTAAAAATTATTTAACCTTTATATTTATTTTATGTGTATGAGTATTTTGCCTTTATGTAGTATGTCTGTGTGCCTACATGCATGCAGTCAATGCCTGAAGAGGCCAGAACTCCTGAGACAAGAGTTATATATGGCTATGAGCTATCCAGCTGCTGGGAACTGAACTCAGATCCTCTAAGAGCAGCAGGTGCTCTCTTCTCCACCCCCCCCCCACACACACAGGGTTTCTCTGTGTAGCCCTGGCTGTCCTGGACTCACTTTGTAGACCTGGCCTCAAACTCACAGAGATCCGCCTGCCTCTGCCTCCTGAGTGCTGAGATTAAAGGCGTGCACCACCACCTCGCCAGCAGGTGCTCTTACCCACTAGCTATCTCTACAGTCCCTAGAAAATCTTTAGAGGTAGAAAAATATACACACCTATATACCTAAGTCTCTAGGTATGGACTTGGTAATAATGACATATTTCTTAACTTCTCCAAAGTTACATCAATAATTTATATAATTAATATAAAAAGTTTCTTTAAAAGTTTTAACTAATTAATTTATTTCAGACAGGGTTTCACTGTGCATCCCTGGCTGTCCTGGAACTCATGATGTAGACCAGGCCAGCCTCAAACTCGCAGACCCACCTGTCTCTGCCTCCCTGGTGCTGGGATTAAAGGTCTGTACCACCACACCCAGCTGTGTCACATTTTTAATACACTGCTTTTGAAATCAGACCAGTATAGCAGTACCCAAAATATCTATATTCCCCACAATCCTAAAAGCTCTAAATTCAAGCTTTGACTCTAATACTGACTGGACAAGGTTTAAATTTCTTTTCTCTGGAACTGGGGATGTGGCCCAGTTTGCAGAGTGTCTGCCTTAGCATCCATGAAACACTGGGTTTGATTTCTAGCACCACCTAAAATCAGGCATAGCAGCACACACCTATAATCCCAGAATTTGGGAGGTTGAAGCAGGAGGATCAGAAGTTCAAAGATATTCCTGGCTACACAGTAAGTTTGAGATCAACTCAGGTTATATGAGATCTTATCTAAATAAATAAACAAATTAATTTCCTTTGCCCCTGAAAAGTAAGTATAGGGCTACCCAGATCAGTGATCTGGAAGGCTCACCAATGTAGGAGGGGGTTTGTCTCTTATACATCACTTATGATGAACCCATCCTATCTGGATCCAACAAGGCTCTGCATGGCTCATGCTATCACTCTCAGGCATGTGGGGAAAACTGGGGTAAAGACAGGTGTTAAGGTAGAACTAGTCAGAAAACAGCAACAGGCCAGATCAGAGTTTGAAGGGTGTAGCAGCCATGCAGAAGGTCAGAGACTGGGACATGCCAACTCTGAACAGATCACATCACTCTTATTCTGATTCCCTTCCCTGGGCCTCATCCCAGTAGGCACTCAGATAACTGCTGAATGAGTGGGTACAAATATGCGTGACTGGTTTCGGCCAACTGCCAGAATGGCTGCTCACAAACCCCTCTGCAATTCGGGCATCCAAAGCCACATACTCATCTCTGAGTCTTCTCCTCTACCTCCTTTCTAACCCCAAGTACAAGAAGAGATGAGTAGCATCCCTTTGGGGCTACCTACTGAGCACCTACAGAACAAAAGAATGTAGCTGCAGCCTCATGGGTCATATAGGCCTGGGACACTGGCCAGAATCTATGGGTCCTGGTTGACTCAGACACTAGACTTCTTACTAGAGTACAAAGTAAATAGGACCTGAGCATTGTTGGTCCCCACAGTCTATAGATTCTGACCTCATCAACATAGACACCTTATTGGGGCTGCTCTGGAACTTCTGGGCTTAACTGATCCTTCTACTTCAACTTCCTCAGTGCTGGGACAATGTGCCACTGTACCCAGACATTCTTTAATCTTCACCTGAGGTATATTGCAGTTTCAAATCTATTACTACTTCTGATACTCACTCAATTTTACAGATAACATCAAGACAGGGAAGTTAAGGTACTTGGCTAAAGCCAGGCTACTATACAATGCCAAATTTGGAGTTTCCAACACAGTATCAACACATTTTACATTTTTTTCTTTTTAAACTTAACAGTATTTTAGGGTTTTTTTTGTTTTGTTTTTGTTTTTTGAGACAGGGTTTCTCTGTATAACAGCTCTGGCTGTCCTGGACTCGCTTTGTAGACCAGGCTGGCCTCGAACTCACAGAGATCCGCCTGCCTCTGCCTCCCAAGTGTTGGGATTAAAGGTGTGTGCCACCACTGCCCAGCTATTTTAGTATTTTTTTAAAGACAGGGTTTCTCTGTGTAGCCCTGGCTATCCTGGAACTCACTCTGTAACCAGGCTGGCCTTGAGCTCTGACTGCCTCTGCCTACCAAGTGCTGGGGCCATTACAGACAGTTGGGAACTGCCATATGGGTGCTGGAATTTGAACCTGGGTCCTTTGGAAGAGCAGTCAGTACTCTTAACCACTCAGCAATCCCTCCAACTCCCCATTTTACATTTTAACAGACAGTTGTGAGCTGCAGTGTGGGTGCTGGGAATCAAACCTACATTTTCTAGAAGAACAGCAAGTGCTGTTAATCATGGAGCCAACTCTCCAGTCCCACTCTACATTAAAATTTTTTTTAATTGAAAAAATTTTATTATGTGAATTTCACATCATAAACCTCTCATCTCCCACCTCCCCTCAGACCCACCCTCCACCCTTGCAATTTGTCCCAGCATAAAAAAAAAATAAAATCTCAGCTGAGCATAGTGGCACACACCTTTAAGAGGCAGGAGGATCTCTGCGAGTTTGAGGCCAGCCTGGTTTACAAAGCAAGTCCAGGAGAGCCAGAGATACACAGAGAAACCCTGTCTCGAAAAAACAAAAAATAAATAAACAAACAAACAAAATAAAATCTCATTGTGGAAGTTGCAGTGTGTCTCAGTGTGTCCCACAATATTCCCCTTTGTCCAAACATTTTGTTCATTAAAATGACTCCTTGGTCTGGTATGAGGCTTCTGGTTTCAGGTACTTTGTTAATACTGGAACCTCACTGGAACTCCTCTCAGATATGTTGTAATTGTCCTGGATCGTGGAGATCTTGTAGTTCTAGGTTGTGGAACTGGCCTCTTCTTGCACTCCAGTAGTTCATCCATGGGGTAGATGTTGGGGTGTGCCAACTCAAAGCCCTGGTTCTGGACCTGCAACCCCCACTTGCCGGGCCACTTCTACTATGAAAAGGTGCAGGGCCTGCTCTCCTGAGTGCTGCAGCATTTGAGAGGGGCAGGGACAGCTCTCCTGCTCTTGTGACCCCATCTAGGCCAGATCTTCTGTCAGCCAATGGTGGTGAGGGCAAAAGGGAGGAGAGGGGATCTCTCCCTAGCCACCACTACTACACAGACAGAAGGCAGGGCTGGCTCTCCCACACTCACTCCCTCAGGGCTGGCTAACCCACAAACCCCATATCCAGGACCAGCTGTAGTGTGCTACCCAGGCAAGGTGCAGGGCCTGCTCTCCTGAGTGCTGCAGCACGTGAGGGGCAGGGACAATTCTCCTGCTCTTGTGACCTCATCTGGGCCAGATTTCACCCCAGGGCTGGGTCTCCACATCCAGGGCCAGGTAGAGTTCTTCTAGTTTCTGGCTTGTTTCCTATCCTGGGAGCCCATCTGGTGCTTGCCTGGTACTGGTCTGGTAGTCATCACAGGCTACCCCATGGCACCAATGTTGTGTTGGTATCCAGCTTGCTTTTTTTCCAGGAATGTTAGGCTACTATTCATTCAGCTGTTCATAGGTCAGGACACTGGATGTAGATATAGCCTCTCTCCTCTCTGCTACCTATTGATGTACATGTGACATAGCAGCCACATCTGCAATGCCTCTAGGGGAAGTACATTTAAATTTTTATTTTTATTTTATGTATTTTGCCTACATGTATGTCTGTACACCACTTGTATGCCTGATGCCTGCAGATGACAGAAGAGGGCATGAACTGCCATACGGATGGTAGGGAATCAAACTTAGGTCCTCTGGAAGAGTGGCCAGTGCTTTTAACCACTGAGCCATCTCTCCAGCCCCACCACTCTACTTTTGTTTGCTTGTTTATTTGAGACAGGGTCTCATTATGTAGCCCTAGTTGGTATGGAACTTACTATGAAGACCAGCCTGGCCCCAACTACATTCTTATATGCTACCTCATTAACATGTAGCTTTATGAGATGAAATGCAGTCTTTGCCCCAACTCATTACTATAACTTTTGTGTTTTTTTTTTTTTTTTTGGTTTTTCGAGACAGGGTTTCTCTGAATATCTCTGGCTGTCCTGGACTCGCTTTGTAGACCAGGCTGGCCTCGAACTCACAAAGATCCGCCTGCCTCTGCCTCCCAAGTGCTGGGATTAAAGGCGTGCGCCACCACCGCCCGGCTTAACTTTTGTGTTTTTTGAATGAAATATGGCACAAACTTATCATTCATTCACCCATTCATGCAGCTAACATTTCTCCATTGACAACTACATGCCATACTTGTTGCTATCAAGTGGAAGTTTCACAAAGAAGAGCAGTACCAAGCTGAGTCTCTGGAGTTTAGCAGAGGAGCTAAAAGGGACATGTTAAATTTAAGAATCCTTAGCCGGGCGGTGGTGGCGCACGCCTTTAATCCCAGCACTTGGGAGGCAGAGGCAGGTGGATCTTTGAGAGTTCAAGGCCAGCCTGGTCTACAAAGCGATTCCAGGACAGCCAGAGCTGTTAAACAGAGAAACCCTGTCTCGAAAAACCAAAAAAAAAAAAAAAAAATTTAAGAATCCTTAATAAGGACTCTTATCAAAATCACCTGAGTTGACCACACCTCTGTGCTGACTTTTTAAAAAATGTTAATTTGACAAAAGCTAGAGTCATCTAATCAGAGAGAACCTAAATTGAGAAATTGTCTCTGTAACAGGCTGTAGGCAACCCTGTAGGACATTTTCTTAATTAGTGATTTATGTAGGAGAGCCCAGCCCATTGCGGGTGGGGCCACCTTGGGCACGTAGTCCTGGGTCTTATAGAAAGCAGGCAGAGCAAGCTCTATGGCCTTTGTCTCAGTTCCTGTGATGATTCCCTTCAATGATGATTGTGATATGGAAGTGAAGCAAAATAACCTTTTACTCTCCAAATTGCTTTTGTTCACAGCAAAAGAAACCCTAACTAAGACAACCTTTTCTCAAGATACCTGACTCCCAGGCCCTCCTTAGTGACATTTTCCTTACCCTAAAATGATTCTGATGGACATAGTTTCAGAAACCCAGTTCTAGAAAGGGAAGAACTCTATTAAAACCAATCAGCAATATCAGCACAACAAAGTTTTTGAGAGGGATGGTAAAAACCTGTTCTTCAGAATGTACAACCTTCATTGTACTGATGGCAGAAATGTCAAATTTATTGGGGTGTAGGGAGTTAGATTAATATAAATTAGATTTAGTAAATATCTAGAGGTTTCTGATACAGTCTGTTAATTTGCGGCATGAAGATCAACTTGGCTGTGAGCAATTAGCTTATCAGCTTGTGGACTAAAAACAGGAAACAGGAAAGACTTAATGGACTAAAAAACAAGGGTGAAGCCAGGTGAAAAACAAGAAAGACTTAATGGACTAAAAAACAAGGTTGAAGCCAGGTGAAAAAACAGGAAAGACTTAATGGACTAAAACCTAGGTTTATGGCCTGTCATTGTTTTTAGCTGCTAAGTGGACAGAGCCCAAATTAAGCTGAAACAGGTGGAACAAGGAGAGATCCTATTTAAGGACAAGTGGATGGAGCGAAGGGGTCCCCCATGCTAGAGAGCTCTGATGCTAGCGAGTCCTCACACTAGAAAGGACAGCGAGTAGTTTGTATTGTCTGATGGAGAAAGTGCTGGTGAATTGATGGCCGGATCTCCCTGAGGCAGAAAGAAGCTGGTGAACAGAGAAAGCCTCAGCAAGACAGCAAAAGGCCAAGGACTAAACCCTGCGGCTCAGCTTTTGCCTAGAGGGGTTTGACCTGTCCGAACAGTGGCCAAAATGAAACTATGGCTGGCTTTAAAGACTGAGGCAGAGTGGCAGAGTTGTTGATACAAAGGAAATAAGTTGGCCTACAGACGGTGAGGTCTCCCAGAGAGAAGAAAGCCTCAAACCTTATTTAAGGTAAAACCGCCATAGCCAATTAACCCTGACGGATCTACTCTGAGATATTCCAGAAGAAAGACTGCTAAATGCATTAAAGGGTCTACCACAGAGACTGTGTTCCTGATGACTGAGAACCTGCCCCAGAGACTGTATCCTTCTAAAAGGTTATGAAAATAGTTGTAATAGTTATCAATAGGTTTAGTGGTTAGGTCATAGGGGTCGTAGGAATTTATAGGGTTAACTTAAAGTTAAGTGTTTATATTTTTTTATAAGTGAATATAGTTAATAAATAAATATTTAATAATTTTTAAAAGTTTGGTTACATTGGGGTGGTGGCCAGATGATATGGCCCATACTTATCTCAGCATGTGGGGGAATGAAGTAGGAGACTCACAAGTTGGGAGGCCTGTTTGAGACATATAGTGAATTCAAAGCCAGCTTAGGCTAGACAGAGAGACCCTGTGCCATAAAAAACAGAAAAAAAAAATTAACTGGGATGGGGACAACTCTGCTGAGATCTCAAACTAGTCCTTACTCTGGGACATAAATGATCACTTAAGTAAACATGTAACACCTAGTTTGAAACAGTCCTCAATTTGAGAGGTCTAGGGTGACCCAAGTGGTGCTTCAAGACTAAGGTAGATTTGCAATACTTAATAATTAGGAATGCAGTTAGGCGTGGTGGCGCAAGCCTTTAATCCTAGCACTCGGGAGGCAGAGAAAGAAGGATCTCTGTGAGTTCGAGGTCAGCTTGGTCTACAAAGTGAGTCCAGGACAGTCAGGGCTATTACAAAGAGAAACCTTGCCTCAAAAAAAAAAAAAAAAAAAAAAAAAGGAATGCAAAGCTTAAAGGTAACCAAGCCAGTATCCTCAATTCTTAGGTTCGCTTACCTGGCTCACTCCTGAGGAACAGAACAGTGAGAGAATATAAGAACTGAATATCCTTGCAGCAACCATCAATGAAGTGACTCCCATTCTTGTGTTCAGTTCTTAGGCTCTACAGAACTGTAGGTATTTGGAATTCACCTATCTTATGTGCTCCCTTTTGTTTATTTATTTATTTTTTGAGACAGGGTTTCTGTGTGTAGCCCTGACTGTCCTGAGACTCAGACTGCCTCTGCCTCCTAAGTAATGGGATTAAGAGGATGGGCAACCACACCCAACTTATGTGGTCCTTTTAAATGCCCCACTCCCACAGTTTCTGAGGACAATTCCCATCTGTTGAGCATGCCAGGCAAGCACTTTGCAACTGACTATATTCCAAATGCTATCCCTCTTTTATCTCTAAAATTCCTAGGCCAGGATGTACAGAGATCCTCATTATGAGAATTGAAAATCTGAGCATGCTTCTGTGGCACATACTTGTGCACATGGGAGCTTTCTGTAAGGAGCCTTTGGCACATCTGCGCCTGTCTACACTGATGCTTAGGCTGCTAAAGGACCACATGGAGACAGAGATGAGACTCATATTCCAAGAATCTCTTCCCCACAGTCACAGAAGGCTGCTGAAGGGAAGAAGGAGGTTGAGTGCAACTTGGGACACACATTAACCAGCTGTAAAACCCAAGAGTCTAAATGGTGTTTAAGTCCCAAGTAGCCCTCAAGAGACCTAGCTCCAAAGCCCAAGAGTGACCTTTAAGGTCCAGAAGGACAGAGAAGGCTGAGAGGATGCTGATGGGGTAGTGTTAAGCATTCTAAATGTTGATTGGTCCTGTTTGCTGTCTGTTACTTACTTTGACTCTGATTGGTTAAATAAATGCTGAGGCCTGGAGATAGGGCAAAGACAGAGATAGGTGGGACTAGGGGTTTTTAGATAGACACAGAACATCATGGGAAGAAGAAGGGGAGAAGCCAGGAATAAACAAGGAGGACACGCCATGGGGTAGATTAAAGAAGATCCTTTCACATGGCCTGGAACATCAGCTTAACGTGGAGAAGAATAGTCCAAAGCGGATCTTTGTGAGTTCAAGGCCAGCCTGGTCTACAAAGTGAGTCCAGGACAGCCAAGGATTCACAGAGAAACCCTGTCTCGAAAAACCAAAAAAAAAAAAAAGAATTATGAGCTAGCTTAGATGGGCTAGGACTGCATAACCCAGGCCTAGGCTTGTTAAGATCCACCCGGTGTCTATGTGTATTCATTTATAATGGTGGGTTAAGGATTTACACTGCCAACCAATTAAATATAATATAAATACTGGTTAAATAGTTTAATTAGCCATTTTTTTCCTACAAGATGCCTTCTTTCCTGGGGCTGCATTGGCCCTGTTCTTCAGCCCTTTTAATCTCCCTATTTACTCAACCTCTCCTACCTTTTAAAGTTTAGAAAAAAGATCTCATTATTTGTCAGGCACTCAGGATATAGAGATAAGGGTTTCAGCCTATGGGTGACAATGACAAGTAAACCAACAAGGTAACCCAGTCTGCCTGGCACTGAAAGGTGTGCAGAGCATATGAGGGCAGAGGAGGATATAGACACAGCACAACAGGTAGGTCACAATTCACTGTGCCAAACTCATTGTAGAAGGAGCCTCGGGGACAGTAAGGCAGCAAGAACTGGGGAAGAGCAGAAGTCCGTGGAGTTCCCAGAGCCCTTCAGCTTTGGCCTGCTTGCCCATATTCCAAACTGGGATCCACAATCTGAAGCCTCCACCCAACCTTCCAAAATTCCTGAGATTTTAATGATTCTCTCCCTAGCCAGCTCCCTCCCACTCCCTAAGTAAACTGTACACCCAAATGGTAGATTATACTATGTGATTGAAACTATCCATTATACAGTCTTTTTTTGTTTGTTTTTTTGAGACCAGGTTTCTCTGTGTAAAAGCCCTGGCTGTCCTGGACTCACTCTGTAGACCAGGCTAGCCTTGAACTCAGAGATCCACTTGCCTCTGCCTCCTGAGTGCTGGGATTAAAGGCGTGTGCCCCATTGCCAACCTATACTATTTTTTATTTTGCTTTGTTTTATTTGAGACAGTCTTGCCTGGTTGGCTTGGAACTTGCAGTGATCTTCCTCTCCTTGCCTCTTGAGTACTAGAATTATAAGCATGTGCCACCAGACCCAGTTTATCATATTTTATTTAAAATGGAGGTGAAGCCAGGAGTGGTGGTGCACGCCTTTAATCCCAGGACTGGGGAGGCAGAGGCACGTGGACCTCTGTGAGTTTGAGGCTAGCCTTGTCTACAAAGTGAGTTGCAGGACAGCCAGAGAGCTGTTACACAAAGAAACCCTGTCTTGAAAAAAATAAATAATTACTTAAAAAATAAAATAAAATGGAGGCAAGGGGCATCTAAGGAGATAAGTCAATTGATAGAGTATTTGTTTCACAAATATGAGGATCTTAGTTTGATCCCTAAAAACCCATACAAATGTTGGGCATAGTGGTACTATACACATGTAATCCCTGCACTGAGGATTTAAAATGGTTTCGAGACCAGGTTTCTCAAAGGTCAGGACAGAAGGACCTCAGAGGCTTTCAGGCCAGTTATTCTAGCCTACTTAGTGAGCTCCAGGTTGATAAGAGTCCTTGTCTAAAAGGAGGTGGATAGTATTCCTGAGAATGACACCTAACATTTGTTCTATATGCAAGCACGTACACCTACACACATGAACATGCAAATTCATGTGCACATATCCATGAACACTAAAAAACAAACAAACCAATTTAATTATGTGATGTTGAGCTTCACCCAGGGCCAATGACCTAGGGCCTCACATGGAAAAAAGTACTCTGCCATTGAGCTGAACTCCTAGCCCTCTTTTATACCATTCCAGGCTGTTAAACATAGATTATATTTCCAGAGATTTTGCTTACATGAGAATTTTATTTACATACATAATTACTTAATGTTAAGTGAAAAAGCAAGACACAAAATTGTATACAAAGAATTGGTGTGAGGTTGGAGAGATGACTGAGTAGTTAAGAGCACTGGTTGTTCTTCCAGAGGACCTGGGTTCAATTCCCAGCACCCACACGGCAGCTCACAACTGTCTGTAACTCCAAGATCTGACACCTTCACACATACACATACAAGTAGGAAAAACACCATTGTACATAAAATTGAAAAATTAATTAAAACAAAACAAAAACAAAGAGTTGGTGTGGAAGTGCAAGTCTATAAGCTTAGCACTTGAGAGGCAGGAGTATGAGTTTGAGGCCAGCCTGGGCAAAAATTCTTTGTCATAAAACAAAATTGTATACAAAGTCAGGCATGCTGGCATATGCCTGTAACCTCACAGCTCTTCAAAGGTGGAAGCATTATATATTTTTTCAAGATTATCCTCAACTATAAAGCAGGTTTGAAGCCAACCCCTCTCTACATGAGACCTTGTCTCAAAATAAAACCCAAAAGAACCCTGTATACAAAGTTGAACATATTCTATGATCAGAAGATGTGAAAACCATGTAAGACAAAAAAATGCCAAAAATATTACCTGGCATCAGCTGGGCGTGGTGGCGCACACCTTTAATTCCAGCACTTGGGAGGCAGAGGCAGGTTGGATCTCTGTGAGTTTGAGGCCAGCGTCATCTACAAAGTGAGTCCAGGACAGCCAGGGCTGTTACACAGAGAAACTGTCTTGAAAAAAACAAAAGAAAAAAAAAGAAAGAAATTTTTGGTATGCTAGAGAGATGTCTCAGCTATTAACAAGCACTGGTTGCTCTTTAAGAGGACTGAGGTTCAATCCCCAGCACCCACATATTGGCTCACAGGATCCAGTGCTTTTTTTTCCTGGCCTCTGAAGGCCCTACATACTTGTGGCACAAGTATGTACATTTAGGCAAATACTCATACACATAATATAAAACTAAAATCTCAAAAATTTGTTTTGAAACAAGGTCTCACTCTGGTAGCCCTGGCTGGCCTTGAACTCACAGGGTGCCACATGTCTCTGCCTCCCAAGTGCTAGAATGAAAGACGTGCATTACCACAGCTAGCTAAAAGTTTTTAAGATTACATTTTATTTCCTTTATACGTGTGTATGGGAGTCCATGCCATGGCATGCAGGGGACAGTCAGAAGACACTTTTGGGAGTCACTTCTTTTACCACGTGGGTGCCAGGGGTTGAGGGCTGGTCATCAGGCATGGCGACAGATGCCTTTACTAGCTGAGTCATCTTAATGGCCACAGGGTTTTTTCCCCCCTTCACTCATCTGTACTTTCTGCTTTGTCCACAGTAAATACTACATTTGGCATTTTGTTTACATTTATTTACTTGAGTATGTACATAAGTGTGTGTGGGTATACCCGCCACAAGTGACTTGTGGAGATCAGCGTTTTCTCCCTCCATCACAGGGACCTGTGGATTGAATCCAGGTCCTCAAGCTTGGCAGCAGGCACCTTTACCCATGGATCCATCTACACAGCCCACATATTATTAATATTCAGAAAAATGGGAATTCGTTCAAAGTATTATATCTTCATATTTCAACAGAGGACAGAAAAGGAAAGCAAGCAGACTAAGAATCATTCACATGAAATTGTGAATGGGTCTCAGTACACTTCTCTTAGAAATTTAGGGTTTTTTTTTTTTGAGACGGCTCTCACTATGTAGCCCTGACTGTCCTGGAACTCACTACATAGACCAGACTAAATCTCTCATAGAGATCTGCCTGCCTAGGATTAAAGGCATGAACTACTACATCTGGTAAAATTTTGACACTTTACACACACTCCCACAGCTACCCAACCTTTCCTTCCCCCTTGTACTGGGAATTAAACCCACGGCCTCATACCCACCAAGGAAGTGTTCCACCATTGTGACATATCCCTATTCTTTTTAACATTTTATTTTACTCTTTTGAGTCAGTCACTCTATATAACCTCTATTGTCCCAGAGCTCTTAGTAATTTCTAATTCCCAAGTGCTGGAATTACAAGTTTAGGCCACCACGCACACAGTTATTTTATTTTCTGAGACAGAGTCTAAGTTGTACAGTCTGGTTTGGAACTCACTCTAGTCCAAACAGATCTTAAACTTGAGATCCTCCTAGCTCTGTCTCTCAAGTAGCTAGGATCACAGGTCTGTGCTATTCAGGGTCAGCTCATTTTTATTTTAGTTTTTATTTTTTTAAAAAATATATTTTATTCCATATGTAGTTGATTTGTCTGTACATATGTCTGTGCGCTGTGAGCATGCAGCGTCCTTAGAGACAAAAGAGGGTGTCATGTTCCCCTGGAACTGGAGTTAAAGGTGGCTGTTGACCAACACGTGGGTACTCGGAATTGAACTCAGGTCCTCTGAAAAAGCAGCTAATGCTCCAGTCCCTTCCTGATTTATTTTTAGTAAGTGATACCTTCAGATGCTCAAAAAGAAGACTCTCCCACCACTGGAACTCAATCACCCTGGTCTCTGCCCTTGAGGCCAATGGTACTAGATCATGTCTTTAGGATAAACCCTAGAAGTCCAACTTGAGCCAGAGGGTCTCTGTGTTTGCCATTTTAACAAATACCCTCCAGAAATAATGTACTAGTCTGTATTCCTGACAAATACACAAAAGTGCTTCTTTTTCAAGTCCTTGACAATGTTATGACTTTGGTTTTTAAAAGAGAATGCATACTTTCATATGGAAAGCAGTGTTCCTTTTCAGTTTAGAAAGATTTCAAATTTACTGTTTTCTTCACTAATTAGTTATCAGGACCCATATTGTGCTATGCACTACAGCAGATCAAAAACACATCAATTCTGCAAATACAAGCCAAATTTGAGATGGGAATCCAGGCACAGCTCTGTCTTTTTCATATTTTCTTCCACTATTCTCAATTCAAATAGTGTTTCTCTTGGTGAGGCTGTTTCAAAATAAAAAGTGAAAGAAGGGACTGGAGATATGGCTTCATGGCTAAAAGCATGGGGTGCTCTTGCAGAGGACCTGTGTCCACCTACAAATACCACACAGCAGCTCACAACCAACTTAACTCCAGTTCCAGGGGATCTGACACTCTCTTCCTGCTTCCGTTAGCACCAGTGCACATGCGCATGGGCACACGTGGCATGCGCGCACAGACACACACACACCTGCATGCACAACACCTGTTGCTGGCTAGTATTTTGTCAACTTGAAACAAACTAGAGTCATTTAAGAGGGAACCTCAATAGAGAAGATGCTCCCAACCAGACTGGCCTGTGGGAAGTTCTGTGGGACATTCCTTAATTAATAATTGCTGTGGGATGTCCCAGCCTACTGGGGGCAATGCCACTCCTGGGAAAGTGGTCCTGGATGGTATAAGAAAGCAGGCTGAGGGGCTGGAGAGATGGCTCAGAGGTTAAGAGCACCGACTGCTTTTCCAGAGGTCCTGAGTTCAATTCCCAGCAACCACATGGTGGCTCACAACCATCCATAATGAAATCTGGTGCCCTCTTCTGGCCTGTAGGTATACCTGCAGATAGAACATTGTATACATAATAAATAAAATCTTTTTTTTTTTTTTTTGGTTTTTCGAGACAGGGTTTCTCTGTGTATCTTTGGCTGTCCTGGACTCACTTTGTAGACCAGGCTGGCCTCGAACTCACAGAGATCCGCCTGCCTCTGCCTCCCGAGTGCTGGGATTAAAGGTGTGCGCCACCATGCCCGGCTAATAAATAAATGAATAAATAAATAATAAATGAATAAATAAAATCTTAAAAAAAAAAAAAGAAAGCAGGCTTAACAAGCTAGTAAACAGCACTCCTCTATGGTTCCTTCTCTGCTTGAGGTCTTGTACATTTTCCCTCAATGATGGAGTGTGACCTAAAAGTTACAAATTGAAATAAGCCCTTTCCTCCCCAAGTTGCCTTTGGCCATGATATTTTATTACAGAAAAAGAAACCCTAACTAATACACACACACACACACACACACACACACACACACACACACACACACA